>JAODOY010051490.1:0-18605 GCA_025399855.1 Forbesichthys papilliferus | reverse complement strand
TTTCTATATATATATATACATATATATGTGTATATATACATATATACACATACACTTCGTCCCTCAAGATGTGGGCCATATACATGTGTGTGTGTGTATATATATATATATATATATATATGTTTTAAGATTTTTGATGTAAAAAGAGAATAGTGCCAATAAAGGCTTGGATGAAGGTCTCTCTCTCTCCATAGAAGCTATTGAACAAGGTCTCTCTCTCTCTCTCTCTCCATAGAAGCTGCTGAACAAGGTGTCTCTCGGCCACCCTGCCAGGTGCGTGAGCTACAGCGCGGATGGGGAGCTGGTTGCCGTGGGGATGAACAACGGCGAGGTGCTTCTCCTCCTCACCTCGTCCCTGAAGATGTGGGCCAAGAAACGAGACCGCAGCTCCCTCATCCAGGACGTCAGGTGTGTGTGTGTGGGGGAAGGGGGGTCATCGACGATGTTCACCTTATTCTTTTTTCATATGTATTTTTATATTCTTAGCATCCATGTTTTTCTATGTGCACGTTTAGGCACGTGTGTTGTATTTGTGTGTGTGTGTGTGTACTCACGTTTAACTGTGTATGTCCTGTTAGTGACTAATTGAATTGATGTGTAACGCGTGTGTGTGTGTGTGTGTGTGTGTGTGTGTGTGTGTGTGTGTGTGTACTCACGTTTATGTCCTGTAAGTGACTGACTGAATTGACGTGTAACGTGTGTGTGTGTGTGTGTTTACTCACGTTTATGTCCTGTAAGTGACTGACTGAATTGATGTGTAACGTGTGTGTGTGTTTACTCACGTTTATGTCCTGTTAGTGACTGACTGAAGCACAGACTGTTGTGTAATTGATGTGTAACATGTGCAATTGTGCGTGCGTGTGCGTGCACGCGCCCAGGTTCAGTCCAGACAAGCAGCTGCTGGCAGTGGGATCGCTAGAGAACACTGTTGACCTCTATGACCTGGGCTCTGGCCCCGCCCTCAACAGGCTGGGCTACTGCAAAGACATTCCCAGCTTCGTGCTCCAGATGGACTTCTCTGCTGACAGCAGGTTCCTACAGGTGTGAGACTGGGCACTAGCAATGTGCTTTGGTAGTCCATGACAGGTGTAAGATAATACACTTTCTGTCAAATTCAAGCGAATATATCTCCTTGCAGGTCCGCTAGCTGTCTCTTCTGCGTGCGTGCGCTGAAAACACGTGTTCCTACACATGGCTCTGTCAATATGAACATAAACAAAGTGGTGCAGACCGCAACACTCTTACAGCCTTGGCAGTGCGTGTCCTGTGAGTGTGTGTGTGTGTGTTTGTGTGTGTGTGTGTGTGTGTGTGTGTGTGGGGGGGGGGCGGAGCTTCTAAGGGAGCACCCTATGGCACTGAGAGGAGAGGTGCTTTTGTTTTGACCAAGTTCAGGTATCAGCCATCTTCCTCCAGCATCACTGACTCCAGCTTTAAGTTTGCTCACTCGGCAGCCATGTTGTGTTAGAACCAACCTGTGCTAAATGTATGGCTACGAAACGAGAGTTTCCATTTCACTGGCACTAACTAGTAGTTAGACATTTGAACCTATTCTAAAAGAGATGTTAGCGCTTAGAGCACCGTTTCAGAGACTGGTTCAGGTTTGTACAAATGTTGACAACATTTCCCAGGTTGAAGGTTATGTTTTAATAGCGGGGGTGTTTCTGTGGCCTGTCTGTCAAACAGTCTGGCTCTGGGTGGGGAGGAGGGAGGGATGGCATGCTAAATGAAGACATACGCATATAAGGACACACATGAGACATTTATAGACGACGACAGCTTAACGCCTTCATATTTGGCTCCACCACACCCCCTCTCTTTCTCACTACTGTGATGGCAATTTCTGTTTAATCCCTGCTCTTACTAAGATCTTGTATATCGATGTATTCTCTTTATAAAGAGACCAGCCTGCAGATCATGTCAGCTAGTCTAAACACACAGAGTGAAGAAAACTCTTTGTTACTTGATTATATAGCCCTTCCATTCTTTAGACCATTTGTTATTACTATAAAGCTCTTCCTTCCTTCAGAGCATCTGTTCAATCACTAGCTAGTATAAACACTGAACCCTAAGACCATTCTGAACAATCACAATGTAACTTTATCTTATCTGACAACACTAGACTGGCCTTCGCTTCACTCATGCTTGAAGGACTTATTTTAAAGATAACATGTACAGTTATATACAGATGTGTAAAGCTATCAATGAATCAAACTAAAATGTTCCATGACACCACCTCTCTCATGCTGTGTGTGCGGGCGCAGGTGTCCACAGGATCATATAAGCGTCAGGTTCATGAGGTTCCTTCAGGGAAGCTGGTGACAGACCAGTCTGTGACGGACAGGATCACCTGGGCTACATGGACCAGGTAACACATACATGCACGCACACACACACACACACAGCCTGTGCTACAGATGTGTATACACACACACGCGCACACACGCGCTAAATGGGTTGGTGGGCTTAATGGCAGCTTCTGTCCTGTAGTAACTCGTGGTTGGAGTCACTAAGCTCTTCCATTGAGTCACCACTTCTTCTGCTCCGTCTCATGTTCAACCATTTACCTCTCTCATTCCGCCTGCCGTCAGTATCCTAGGCGACGAGGTCCTGGGAATATGGCCACGGAACGCCGACAAGGCCGACGTCAACTGCGCCTGCGTGTCGCACGCAGGGCTCAACGTTGTCACAGGCGACGACTTCGGATTGGTCAAGCTCTTCGACTTCCCCTGCACAGAGAAGTTTGTGAGTGTCGTGAATCTCTCCACTTAAATGTTTCTACCTGAATCTTTCAACCTGTCAGGTTGAAGAAATAAATACATGGATTAAATATTACCTACTGGGTACAGTAGGTAATATTCAATATTACCTACTGTACCCAGTAGGTAATATTCAATCCATGTATTTATGTCTTCATGCAATTTTTCTTACAACCACATTCAGCAACAAAAAATATCAAGCATGCAGTGTTTTTATTTTCAATGGATGTTAGTTATTAGTCCCATAATTCAACACATTGGGACATTTATTTGGCAATATTTTACTTCTATACTCTAGCTCTGCTCTATTCTCTCTGATAATATTTAAATGAATAGCGTATGGAGTATTTATTGCAGGTAAAGGTCTACAGCAGCAAGTATTGTTTTCTCTGTTCTGCAGGCCAAACACAAGCGTTATTTTGGTCATTCAGTTCACGTGACAAACATCCGCTTCTCCTTCGACGACAAATATGTTATCAGCACCGGAGGAGACGATTGCAGGTAAGATTTATTCATTTTAATTTGCTTAATCCATGACTCCATTGTCACATAATTGAACGTCATCACATGACTCTATTAGAGGTATAGTCAGCTAAGTTAATTGTACACTTTATGTAAAACCGAATATCTCCTTACTTGCTTACTGTTCTGTCTGTGCTTACAAAAATAATCTGGTGATTCTACTAAGATCTGGCTCTGTAAATAGGAACATTAACAAACAGAAATGCTGCTTGGCTTCGCAATGCGCTTCAATGTGTGGGGCAGAGCTTCGGAGTGAGTTTGTTTTAATTTGAGCTCGAATTGGCAAATGTCCTCAAGAATGACTACAGTAACCCTGCCTTTAATCTATTATTATAATTACTATACATGTATATACTGTTTGTGACATATTGTATATAACATTTACAGGGCTTATTTAAAGCTCATGTCCATCCACGCAGATGTTAAGAGTTATTGTGCCTGGTTAGACATAGTCTCAGGGTAAAAGCGCAGAAACTGTCTTCTGAATTCATTAAGAAAGTATAAGTTGTACCATTATATCAGACTGAGTTATTGATCTGGGGAGATGTCAATCAAGTGGAGTTTGGCCACACCCAGACAGGGGTGAAGGGCTTTCATATTACCTCAGAACGCCTGCGTGGGTTTCTAGTTTCTTTTTCACCATTCACTCTCCTGTCTTCCAGCTTGTTTGTGTGGAAATGCCTGTAGCGCCTCACACTTCCACCAATATCCACCTTTAACCTGGCTGGCTACCGTGGGAAATGATCCAATCCCCAGAGCCTTCTCAGTGCCGCAGCTTTTTTCCCCAAAGCATCTTACCAACTGAGATAACAATGGGATTGGCTGTTGCTGCCCTGGAGCTAAGATGATCTCAGGCCTGGCCTTCCTTTGAGAGACCCAGCTCTTTACTGTCTTTGGTTCGGTTCGCACGAGGTGACTCGCAGTGAAACAAGGTGCTCTATGTCTTCGTGATGTGTCGTTCCAGAAGAACATCATCTACCGATGTTGGCCACAGTTGCCTCAATGTCTTGGTTATTGCGGTGGTATAAAACCTGCTGAGCGATATCTGTCAGCAGTCAATCACAAACCTACTAGCTTTGTTATATACACGTCTATGCTGCAAAACGATTGGGTCCACTGCCATCAAACCACAGTGATGTGGCTGTCAGTGTTCTTTACACCAGAGCCAATGTTTAAATGGTTTGTTAGTGTCTTTAGTGCTGAGTCACACTAGCAGAGCATATAAGGAAACAAAGCTTACCACCCATCTATTATAAATTGCTTGCCAATTATTTTGTTCTATTGAAATGCTGACACGTGTAAAACCTCTACCGGGCTTCAGTTCTAATGGCATTGCTTTGATAGCTAGAAGGCATTCGGGGAGGTATTGAGGTTTGTTTGCATAAATGAGTTCTTGTGTGTAAACAATAGGCAGTTTGACCAAGCGGATGTCTGTGACAGATCAGCTGCCCACCGATAATGCCTCATCGATCTGATACGCCCAGACGTTTGCATAGACGAGGTATGAAGTTTTAGTCGCTGTCTAAAAGGAAGGCTGATGATGGACGATTAAGTCAAGAGCTATTATTTCTGTCTGAATCCAGCCTACTAGACGTTTGGTAAACTAGCCAAGATTATGTTTACATGATAGTCAGATTTCAGTGATGTGTGCAAAGAATAAACACCTTTGCATGCCTGTCATCTTGCTACACAATTTGAGTGTTATTATTTATATATATATATATATAGAGGTTGTTTGTAAGAAAGCGTTTATAGCCCATGGATAAATAATAATACATTCACTCTAGGGCTTATATGCTGCCAGTAAGTGTCCATGCATAGCAGTTTACATGTTCAGTTGTGATGTCTGCAAGCATAATAGGGAGATCGGAGGAAGACGAGTGATCTGTTTCATGCTTTAATTTGAACAATTGAAGTTTCAGTGGGAGAAGAGAAAATTGCAGAAAACAACGAGGGAAATGTTGAGTTAAAAATAATTACATTATATTTATAAAATGGATCCAATTCTGTTTTGGTAAATCTATTACATTTCAAAATATGATATGAAGGGATATAGTCAGCAGTCTGTATTGACAATAGTATATACAGTGTAACTGCACCCTGAAATGTGTTTTTGAGATATAAACGAAGTTATAGGATTTATCTGTGATGAGACACTTCAACGCTGGCGTCAATATTGACAACATCTGCATTTTATTGGCTGAAAACAGATCTACACATTACACACGTTAAAAATCACCTGGCTGGTTTTTAGCGTACTCACTCAGTACCTCACTCTGCTCTTTGACGCATTTTTCAAGGTTGTGGTGAAGTCAGGCTCAGAGCTGGGGTGCAGTTTACTGGGATTCTAGATTTTTGATGCCCCATACATACATTGTTCTCCCCTCTTTGCAGTTTGCAGCATGATTAGTAAGTCAGTTCTCTCATTCGTATTTCATTTCCATTAGTTAGAAACATACATTTATACTGTCTACAAAGCCGATATGTCTATACTGGTACAATGTATTGTTACTCCAGTTTGTTTGTTGTACATTGGTAATTATGAATATAACTTAAATCAAACACTACAAAAACGTAATTCTGCAAACTGAAACTTCCGGAATACAGTATACCAGTAGCCGAGATGGCAAACAGCTTTGTAGACTTCATAAAAGTGTGTTTGTGGGAAACAATGGAAGTCAACGGAGGCTGCTCATCCAGTTACAGTCCATAAACAATCATTTATATTATATTCTAGTTTATTACAGATTTTAATCAGAGGTGCGTTCAGAATTGGTGAACATAGCGAACAGTTTTCCGTTGGCTTTGTGTTCGTCGCGAACAAAAGCAAGCGGTTTGAGGAGGTACTTCTCGGCGAACACACGTTGAAACTGGACGAAGGGTGACGGTTTAAATCTAATATTTCTGGAATGTTTACACAAATCGCTCAAAATTCAAGTTCAAAGCAAACATGTTCTTCACGAATGTTCGCCAATTTTGAACGCACCTCAGATGCATGAAGCATGAAGACTTGAGACAAATAAGCAACAAACTGACGGGTGTGCGCTTGTGGATGGTAAAAATATGTGTGGATTATACTTTTGCGCTTGAATATTATTGATAGAAATCTACCCCCATACAGCAGCACTTTAAGTAGTGCAGATTACCACAAACACATTGCAGTAAATCCACCACATTAAACATTTTAAGTATATTCAAATGGACCTGATGTATATGAAACACATGCTTCTTATTTTAGGGGGAAATAAAAAAAACTTGAAACTGTATAAATGTATTTATACAGTTTCACTGTTAACTTAAGAGCCTTTATCTGTTAAAGTTTTACAAATGTAAGTGCCTTCTGAAAATTTCTACCCTTGTTTTATGTCTTTTGTTTTAGTTTATATATTTTAAAAAAATTATCTTTTTTTTTTCTTTTTTTTGACTGAAATGATTTTGTACTTTGGTGCTATTGAGAATGTTGTTGTATTCATCCAAATTGCATAAATGGGTGTTTTGCTTTTGCTGCTATTCTTTCTTTTTAAGGCATAACACATCCAAAGCATTATTATAGTATGATAATGTATATGTGGGGGTAAAAAATGATAGTGAGTTGTGACTATGGAGGTGGTTTTAGCAAATATTTAAATGTTGTAGCATACTTATACCTGAAGACCAATTTATAGTTTGTGAACTTCAGCATAAAGGTTGTATGGGAACAGAATTTCTGAATACATAAAAAAATATATAAATATATATATACTGTATGTGTGTATATGTGTTTGACTGACCTGAAATATATACTTTTACCTGTTCTTAAAAGTGTCAGCGAAAATAAAAAGAGGGGAAAAAAAACTGATATATGTTTGCATATAAAAGTTTAAATACTCTCAGGGAGGCGGTGGGTGGAATCCTGTGGCTAGTGACCGAAGGGTTGCTGGTTTGAATCCCCTCCCTTAACTACTGTCAAGGTGCTCTTGAGCAGATATGTAAGGTGCACAGATTAGCTCTGTGGGAGAACTGTGGCTATACTAAACAGTTTATAAGTGTTCCGTTATGCCCCAGCCCAAACACTGAGTGCGCTAAAAGCAGTTCCTAAACTGTTGTGTTAAACGAGGCCATTCTCCTGCCTTAAGAAATTGTGATTAGCGACATGAACTAGACTGACAGTTATTAAGACCGACCCTTGAAATATTTGTCTATTTTAATTTTGAAATTTATTTCACATTTTTGTACATTACATGTAGCTATTGTTTACTGGTTGTGTGTATCATACTGTAAAATAATATACAGTAAATTGTGCTCCAAAGCATGTATTTATTTTTCAAATGACATTTTTGTGAATGAGGCAAATATTTTATTGTATGAAAGACAATCATGGGTTGTTTTATACAAATGTTATTGTGGTTGGTGGTAGTGTGTGAAAACTGTATCTCTGCAAATGTTAGCAATGTGTACGAGCAGAATAAATCAGTAAAATGATTGTCGTATCGTCATTGACACCAGCCTTTGATGCGTAGTGTAATTGACCTCCCAGAACACATAGGCATTAGAATTGGCAGCTGTCTTTATGGCTATTAAACCTTTTCACTTTTAACTTAGGACTGATTGGTAATGCATCATTAATGTTGCACTGTTTTTATTTTTTATAGATGTTACATTATACAATTTAGAACTAATATGGGTAATTTCTCTTAGTTATATAAACTTAAGGTAGAAATAAACATGACAATAGAGATAGCTCACAGATACGGTTTATTTTTGCCATAATTTAGAAGTCTAACGACAACATGAGCGTTCCATTCACGCCTACATTTATCTAGGTTAAAACTGGTGTAATAACACCCCCCCCCCCTCCCAAAAGCTTTTGACATTATCCAAAACTCTTTCCTACAAAAAGCTTGTTGTGGAACTGTTATTTTTAAGTAGAAACTGCACTTATAATTTGCTTTTTTTTTTATTCATTGCAATAAACACCAGCTCACATACAATTTCTTTCTAGAAGCTTTATTGTAATAGTTTACATCTCACAATGCATTCCACAAACACTGCTCCCAGCTAGGAGTCATTGTCACAAGTGAATTTTGAAGTATCATTCACAATTACTTGCATAACAAACAAATGCTCAAAATGTCCCATGTTACATTGTTTTGCAGCTTTAAATATCAGCTCCACAGACAAATGTATTTCTCCTTCTACACCATTTCTTTTTTTTTAAATTCTTTTAAGTATTTTGTTGACGTTTGTAAACGTATTCCTTCCCGAGTTTTTAATAGGCAGCTGCAATGACGTGAAATGACGACAATCTACAATATGTATTAAATGTACTTTTACTCTTTTTGCAAAGGTTTCTAGACGTTTTTCTAGCTAGTTACTCAAGCAATGAAGTGCTTATGGTCATGGCCGCGACCTTCCAGAAATCAACAGGCGCCATTCAAAGACTGCCAGTTGCCAAATCGAGGCAGGCACACTCGACAGCCACACAAGGAAATCGCTAGAAGCTTGGGGACACTACACAATGAATTGGTTAAACAGTAAAATCACAAATATCTCTAACTTAATTATCATACCAAAAAAAAAGTACAAGTCAAAGAATAGGTGCTGTTTCCTCACCACTAAAGTACCAATCTCCTGCCTTCACACACTCACTGACAAAAGACAACAAAGAATTGTTTCCACCAGGCTGGACAGTGTGGGTGGTTTAAAAACAAACATGAAAGCCCAGCTAATAAACACTGACCTCCCAGAATGCATCAGAGGGGTGGGAGGGGTTGAATCAAGATTAAAATATGTTCGTGTGAGTTTTAGCATCTCACAGAAACAATTTCAAACTTGATAAATATGAATCTCATCAACACAACGGCTGCCACACAACTCCGAGCTGGCATAAAAACAAATACAAGTAACTTAAACCTCAGCGGTCGTTTAGCTTTTCCAGAGAAAACAAAAAGGAATCCTTAACTGGAAAAAAGTGTTTTATTTTTTATTTAGTGAAATATTAAATGTAGAGGGGGCTATGCACAAGCCAAACCTCTTCAGTTTTTCCTTCAAATCCCTCCACATTCCAGGTTGTAACACCCAACCTACCCACCCCCCCACCAATCCATCTTCAGAGACTTCTCCAGAGACCAACCAGCATGAGTCTTCACTCCGCCTTGCGTTTCATCCCAGGAACCTTGGCCTGGACCCTGCAGAAGCACAAGGCGGAGAGGAGCATTACACACCATTTCCCCAGGGCTGACTGACAGACCCAGGTTTAGGAAACATATGCACGTGACAAAAGATGGCTTCAATGTGGAGTTTGACCCATAAGCGTTTGTATAAGGCATTGTTTACAAATGTTGAGAAACTGCAACATTTCTATTTCATATAATTAACATAATAATGCTTCCATTTGTACTTATTTTTAAAAAAAAAGTCATCCCTAGGTGGCGAGCCCCCTTGTAGCCAGAGCTATTGTATGCCAGATATGCTAAGAAAATAAATATGAATTACAGCACCACCTAGTGGACACCAACTGTTATACGTGTGCATTACGTTACATGTCTCCTTACTTTTCAACGATGTCTTTGATCTGGTTGTTCACCAGACCCACGTAATGATCGATCTGTGCCTGCCAACACAAAAAGCAACACGTTGTTACTAACAGAGAAACATCATGCTGCCATGTGGGACTTGAATGTATCGGGAAGCATTTGTACCTGGTGTTTCTCATAGATGATGGGGAAGCTAAATGCTGCAACCAGACCTGTAGAAAGACAGCAGAGAAAAATGTAAGATGTATTAGGGCAGGCCTGGGCAACGTCAGGCCCTTTGAGACGTTCTACAAACATAAAAATAATAATAATAATACATAAAATTACTTGACGAGCTCTGCGGAATGTTACTTTATTTACTGCTGCTTAAAAGAAAACATAGTTAAAGTCAACTGTTAGGTTTGATTATGAAAATGGTGTTGCATAGGAATTGCCTATATTCATACTGTATATATGCAAGTTAACAAAGTCAGCTGTTTTGTGTTTTATTTTAAAATGTGTTAAAGTAGCGTGGTCCACAAAGTTCTCAGATGTTTTCAATGTGGCCCCCAAGTGAAAATAATTGCCCACCCCTGTATTAGGGGAATAGTGACCTATGGTTTAATCGCTTTAGCAGCATATGACCATATTAGAGAATTACTTAAGTGTAATTATCAGAGAAGCACTAAGACTATTAATTCGGCCAACAACGACAAAAATAAAGGTTAAATAAAATGTTACGTTTTCGGGGGAAAAACAGAAAAGTGTCACGCAAATTGTGCACTGATCACCGCGAGGGACTTACAGAGGATTATAAGAGTGAGTCCGTTGAAGAAGGCACCAACGTATGTCAGGATCCACATCAGCACTGCAAACTGTAGACAGAAGAAAGCAGTGGCTTGTCATCTATGCGTCAGCTACTTGCCATGTCATCTATGATATTTATGATCTTTGGAATTATACACAGTACAAAAAATATTCACTTTGCTTCTCTCAAAAGAAGAAAAGAAAAATATAACATTTCTAAAAGAACAGGGCTGTTTATGGAAAGAGCGAGTATTTTAAAGAAGTGCCCAAACGGGCCATAGATTCGCGGGTTGCCGCTGCCCAGAGGCTCCGACAGCAGGACAGACAAAACGCTCCGGCTCGCCGGGCCACGGAGGTGAAGACAGGCATGCTGGTAACCTCAGCCTGGGACAGCTGCAGCGCTGGGAGAAAAAGGGAACCCTCCCCGACTGTGGGCCCACCCCCCACGGCCTCATGCTGGCTGCAGCTCAGGCCCTACAGGGACGCCTAGCTGGAGCAGACGCATGTACACGCAAGTGTGTCCTTTGTGCTGAGTAGACAAAAACCAGCCATGGTATTTTAAACACATCGAGACCTTTATCACAGTGACCTGCTAACGAAGCCTGAAACAAATCATTATTCACAACAAAAAAAAAAAACTGGCGGTTTGAAGTATGAACCATGAACTATAAAAGAGTTAACTAACAGGTGAGACCTCTAAGTCACCAAGTAATTCTAATCTGTCATTTACATTTTGGAAGATATTACTTTTTATGTGGTAACACGGCCTTTTCATTGTTAAAAAGGTGAAATTGGTGAACCCAAATACAGAAACCTAACAAATATTGCCGAAGCACGTAACCTGCGTTAAACAATGGCGGAAAGTTTCAAAGAGAAGTTTGTAGAGTAACATCTATATGATGTCTCCATGTCGCTTCCTTTAGCGACGCAGCCGCTTGTCTACGTGTACGCGTTGCACAAAAGCAAGTATACCGGGGCCTTTAGAGGTTTTTCGATTTTGAACTCTTCAAATATGCTCCTTTTGAGTGTCATTTTTAAGTCCCTATGATAAAAGGTATATTTGCGAGCTTCATTTCATGGTTGCTGCCAAACAAACAATCACAATACCTCACCTTAATAGAGTCCACCAGGTCCTCCACCAGAAACAGGTGCCTGAGTTCAGTGATGGTCTTGTTGATTCTAGCCAGGGCCAGGTCACTATACTTATGGACCATCTCCTCAGGCAGCGCCACCTCCTGGTCCAGGTACTGCCTGCAAAGAATCAGAGAAATTAAACATTAAAGGAATGCTCCTATAGCGCCACCTCAAGCCATAATGACACTGGGTTTCGGTACCCAACCTTAATAACCACACTATATTGGATATTGGAGATGGACATGATAAGCTTGGGAGGTTGAGTCCAGAATATTATTTTATCCTCCGCTCATGTCAATTCCCCTTGAAAACCTTGCAGGGATAGACGGACCATGCAAAACAAACCCTTTGGAGCTGCATAATCCGCTAACATTATGCCCTGTGCTCTGGTTCCTCTGACTCGTCCTAAACTGGGCTAAGTGCCCCGTAACAAGTTTGCTGTTGGCTGGCAGGTAAAACCCATACGCTCTGTAGGCCTAACCTCACCAGACCATCCTGATTTCGCAAGCTTCAATGTAACTTTGCCACACTAACCTGACATGCCAGATGAGCTGTTAGTCACAAGTCCATCTGGGGAGTCGTCCATCGAACTGTTTGTATGGGGCAGGCACTAATTGTTTTCTAGAGGCTAGAATCAGCCTGAGCTTGGAAATCGTCGTTTCAGACGGTAAACCTCATGTGTGGCCAATCAGCTACGGGCGTGATGTGACGACAGCGACTTGAAAACATGGGCCCTATGCCCTTAACGCAGTAGATTGATGCTGTATATCATCTGTTATATTAGAACATAAGAGCAAAGGCTTTTCTCAATAATAGAAAATATGTTTTTCCACTCTGCTCCAGACTGTTCTACTGCAAGATTGACAACAAGCTCTGATGGCTCAAAGGTTCATCCAATCACCTGCCATGTATTTTATTGAAAGCGCCTGCCCTTTTACAACAGTTTCAATGGACGGCTGATATCTGGCGTGTCAGGTTACTGTAGAACAGCCAGGGTGCAGGATAACACGTGCAGTGTTTTTTTTTTTAACCTGACCACACAGATCTACTCATTATTCTACTATACTACAGTCAACTCAATTTACCTAACATGTAAATAAGCAGTTATTCACATCACTGGCTTAAAAATATGATCGGTGTTAGAATCTAGTTGTAGCTCTTTGACAGAGAGCCCCCCAAATATAGTGGTAAGTTGTTAGGTTGGGGATAGGGTGCATTTAAGAGCACGCTGAAGGAAGAAGGCCGCCGTACACCCTAGCACGGTGTTGCTAAGGGCACTCACTTGAACGGGTGGCCGTCGTCAGACTTCTGGATGGCCTGCAGGATGCCCTTGTATATCCTGAAGGAGATGGTGACGGACAGCAGCACCAGGCCCACGTAGGAGCACACGCTGACGATGCTGCACGCCGTCAGCGACAGCAGGAGTAGCATTGCTGCGCCGAACACCACGCCTGTGGTCTTCACATCACGCCAGTAGAGGAGATCCACCACTGGAGGGAGAAGGGGGGGTTATTGCAGGGCTGATCGTGGAGATCTACACATGATTGTGGGCGCTACGCAGACGTGCACAATACTTCAAATGTTTCTCAGATGTTAAATTACATATTCACGTCTTTAGCACAGTTCAAGCTTTAAGGTTTTTTGCAAGAAATCGGGGGGAGGTTTTGTACGATTTCTTTTTAATTATTCTAACAAATTAATATGCATTTAGGAATATCAAAGATAAGGTTATTTACATTACTGAAACCAAAACATTCTTTATAATATCTATTGTACTATCACAAAGCCATACGTTATAGAGTTTTCCATTACCTAGGTTTATGTTATCCATTATCTATGTAATATTACATATTACAATATTAAGAGCATACACACAATTAAAATGTAGACACAGTAGACGACAACAAAGCCTAGTTTAGACACATATAGGCCTACGCTACAGTAGAGGACGAGCCTTGGGTATTAATGGTACACAGTTGGCCCTCATTCAGATACCACTACAAAAGGGACATATTGGGAACCATGCACTCCAATTATACTTAAGGAATACACGTTCCTACAAACAAGAACTTAAAAATAAATAAATAAAACATCACGTTACACGGGCATACACGAACAACTGATTGATTCCAGAGTGGAGAACGTACTATAAATGGCTGCATAAACTTGAGGTGATTATCAGCAGGTGGAAATGCACCCCCCAAAAGTAGGGCTTTCCTGCCTGTCTAGCACTGAAGGAGTTTGTTAAGGACGGCAGTGGTGGTAGAGGTCTGGGGTCTATCTGGTGGACAGCTGAACTACTGGGCATGTGCAGGAAAGCTGTGCATGCTAATGTTTCGCCCAGGGAATTCCTGGCAGGTCAGCGGACAATATTAGATATGAACAAGACCAGCGTTTCCCCTCAGCCCTGACATCAATCTGCACTGGCCAAAAAAAACAAAAAAAAAAGACCAGTGATCCCCACAACCCACCCATGACCCTGGTATATATATATATATATATATATATACACAAACACACACACACCATACTGCAACTGATTTGTAGGTCGAGTCAAACTGCAAACTGAAATATCTCAGTTTGAGGGTTCCTTATCTTGCACTGTATATTTCTTGTGGATCTTTGCTCAAAACCGCTGGTTAATAGTAGCAGCATAAGCCAATATCTCTGCTTTACCCAAATATTATTTCAAACACAATATATAATAATACATTTTATAATATAAAGTTAATAAATTACATTACCATAAACGTCTATATTAAATAAGACTCTTAGCTGCTATCTATCTATAAAAAAACAGAACAGTAAGGTGATAAACCAGACATTTGCTTTCAATGACGTTCTCCTAGTTAGAATACAGCTCTATATTATGCATTCTGGAAGGTGCTGAGGGCGTTGACACCTTTGTGTGAGACATCTTACAACAGACATCTTGGTTATCTTAAAAACTATGCCAACTCTCTCGGCACCATGGCTTAATTCTTTATTTGCCAAGATTACCGACTGCTGCCAATACCTTCAGCGTGACAATAATAGTATTTTGGCATTATTGTAATGTGCTTCCCACACCTGCAAGCTATACACGGATGTTAGGCACATAACCCTGGCGTTACAGAGCTCGGTGTGCGGAACGACAGAGAGCCATTGTCTTGGATAAACCATAGAGTACTGCGAGGGAAGGAGGTGGGGTTATTTATCCATATGGCTACTTATGGTAGCAATCATGAGCTAGCAATAGCCAGGGGCTTCGCTAAAATTAGACAACGCATCCTAAACACCCATTCCGTGCCATTGCAGTTTTTCCTCGTCAGCGGTGCGACTCATTTTCGACGAGACAATGGCATCTTGCACAAGCCTGGTCCAGTATTTAAGACGATCATGTATTAATCGCTGAGGGGCAATTGGTTATCGTGTGACAGGCCGACACAAAGAATGCACTCATGTCAGATAAATAGCGCAAATGACAGATGACGCAGTAAAGCAAATGACGTGGACTTTTGGCTTGAAATATCCTCCTGCGGAATGGGTTGCTGACAGTCCAAATCGTTAAAAGGAACCATTATGGCGGGGGAACAATACCCGTCACAACACGCCGCCGCTCTTAAATGTAAATGACGTGCCGTTTCAATCAGCCTCTTTGACATTGTAAACATACGATGTACGGTATAAATAAATATAATGCTCGGAGAAAATACGTCGTCATCACTGATTATAATGTCCATCTTGACCTACACCCAGGGCCCGCTTCGCGTTACGATAGCGCAGATCAAGCACGATTCCTGCACACACCCCTTTCCCGTCTTCAAATGGACACGATACTCACGCAAAATCAATTTGATCACAGGACATAACCATACGCAAATGCGTATGTAATTAGAGAATGCCGGTAAATAATAGATTAAGACCAGACTAACCCTGTTTGGCATCCATCTTGAACCTCCGCTAGCATACAGCAGGCAGCACAGAACAAATCCCCCCCTTGCTAACGTTAGCTCAGTGGCAGAGTGAGAGAGCGGCACATGGGGGTGGTAGAGAGAGAGAAAGAAAGAAAGAGAGAGAGAGAACAGTGTGCTGCTGTGAGTTTTCCTCGTTATTAGCTAAACGTCCTCGCAATTTCGACTACAATAAATCCATACTACACTACAGGCGAGTAAAGCCATGGGCCTACAGGTTTAATCCCTTGGTAATAAAAACGTTCCGTTCTAAAATAGTTATCTACAAGGAATGGGTATATTACCGCAGGAATGTGACAGGGTGTGTACACAATATAAAAGAAGATAAGACAAAAAAAAACTATTTGAATGACAATTTATGGAGATGCGTTCTATTTTTGTTTTTTGCACTTATGTCTGTCAACTACACATTTTAACAATGCTCAGGGATTCTCCGTTTTTAGAGCCACCTAAATTTAAAATATGAAAATAGGCATTACCAGAATTGTAAGCCTGGTTGCAATGGCCTAAACAGAAAACACCAGCCTTGTTTTAATACTACCAAAATGATAACCAAAAGACTTGAAGAGTATCACTCATAATAATACACTTTGATTCAAAACCAATTAAAATTATTTCATTTTGAGATGGTTTAAGACTGGAGATTAGGAGAAGCAGGGTTTGCTAGAAGGGTTCATATTCCCAGACAAAATGAAAACACGACCAAATTCAGTCACATTAATCTAGGCCTAATAATCTACAAACTCATTAAAACTAAAACAAATATACAAATGTGTATCTGAATTGTGACGGGCCATTTTCCCATTTACCAGCTCAACATGACTTAATCTCATTGGATGAGTGTATGTGGAGATGAAGACCATTAGTCATTCTGTGAGGCAAGTGTGTAAGTTTCTACAGTGTGTGAGGTCAAAAGTCATTCCTGGTGTAACAACAGGGTATTGCACTCCTGTTAGAGCCACACATTTGCCATCTTTTACTGAATCAAACCCATCTTGTAAACGACAAAGAGTGCTGAGACAGGCCTGATACTGCCTGTGTTGGAGCATATGCTAAATAAACACACCTCACAGCTGATGAAAGACCTATTGAACTTGTGACAATAGTGACAAGTTGAATAAATAATAACTGTCAACAGGGAGCAAGGTCGCTACGTTACGCTACACAACAGATGTCGACAACAGCGATACACACGTTGAAATGCTGAAGCTACAAGATCACGTCTACATCCATTTATATTGGGAAATGACAGATGCCAATGGTTAGGAGATATATTATCCAAGTCTACGTACCTAATAGTATTTTATCTGTCACGTCTGTAGTGGTATGTCATGTGTCACACACACCGACTATTTACACTCTACTGCATTTGATGGGACGTTGACCCTGTAACACAAGTCAGTATGTGCGATATGGGTTCAGTTACGTTCCACGCATTCCCACACGACTACTACGGCAACTTGCTCAAGGGCACTTCCAACAGTACGGTAGGATAAGAAGAACCTTCCATCGTTTTCTCTTCCGTTACATGACGAGGTCCACTGTGTTCTTATAGACCGGCTTACAATCTCCATATTAGTAACATTTCATGACTTGGAAATGGTCAGTGTTCACAGAGCAAGTAACAGAACCTCAGTGTCAGAATAAGGAACACAGCCAATATAATTCAAAGTGGGTATGTTTGATGTAAAAAAGGTAATACATTAAAATGTCAGGCACAGAGCCAGTAGAATGATCAATGCTTGCTCATTGGTGCAGGTAAAGCAAATGCAGTTACAGCAGCATTTGACACATCTGTGATCAGGCGCCATTGCACAGGTGTGGGGAAAATGGTCCTTGTACTATAGGCTATAGTCCATCTTCAATTGAAATATCTGGCATTCCCAATGAGGCTGACTCACCCTCTACCTATTGGACTATTGCAAGCGCACATCGGCCAATCGTTATGCTGCTAGCTGATGTCACTTGTCAAGAACCCCTCCCTCTTACCCGTCACCCACAATTCTACCTTTGGTCACAGTTGCTTCAGTCAGCATGCATGATCAGCAAGGGACCTTTGGACAGCTGGTCCGTCCAGTTGACACAACACTGATCTGAGCTCTGACAACATATTGCTATATGCACTTACGTCGTTTCAAAATAGAACCACCACAGTAGTCATGAAACTAAAGAAACACCGTTACTCGTCTTGTGAAAAGTTCTCTTGCTTAAACCGAGCCAGTCAGACTGTCCATGACCTTGTCTGCAAATGTCCAAGTCAAACTGTTGCCACTTGTGAAATCGCACTAGTGCAATATTTAACCCGGTGTTCAAATTCCTCACATTTAATTAGACCACTCAGAACTTGAGCGACAAAACCCTAATTTAACAAGCCACCTTATGCTAGCAGGAGTATATATATTTTTAACATGGGTGGACCCTGTAGCTCAAAAACCCTAGTGCCATGTTCTACTTACCAGACCACAACGATCGCTGCTACAATATAAACACCACAGCAACAGCTACATACAATGACATGCCAGAAAAAGAACAACATATACCCCGTTCTTTCAAATTGGCACAGCAAGGCTGAGGGTCCATTTTGTCCAAAGAGTTCTCCATGCTGTGGGGGTCAGCAGACAGACATTCCAGAATGAGACAGCAGGGGCCGTGTGTGCGCTGCAGGCTCTGGAGGAGGAGGTGCAGGGGAGGAGGCGGGGAGGACCTAACCAGCCCTTCCTCTGGGGAGAAGACTGCCCCTCCCTCCCTCTCTCCCCCTCTCTCTCTCGATGCAGCACCTATAAACTCCCTCCCTTCGCTGTGCTCTCACTTTTCCCACAAGCGTGTCCCCGAATACCACCACCCCCCCCCCCACCCCGACATAGCCTATTACAAGCCTTCCCCGTCTTCTGTGGTGCCTGCTTCCTTCCTGATATCCCATCCTCCTCTACTCCCCATCC
>JAODOY010051469.1:0-18607 GCA_025399855.1 Forbesichthys papilliferus | reverse complement strand
TATATATATACTTGTTGCAGTGATCTCTTAATGTTTTCCATAGCTGTATGTATAGTAACATCATATTTTGTTACGACATAGGTAAACATATCATAAGCAGTAGTACAAACCCTGTTTCCTCCTTCTTCCCTACCAGGAACTACCTCTCTGGTCTTGTACTACCGGTTCCTCCACCCCAAGTCGACGGAGATCTCTCAGGGCTTGAACAACAGTCACCTGGGCAGCACCTGCCTGGAGCCGGGGGAGTCCTCCTTCTCCCTGGGGGACAAGAGCCAGCCGGTCCACTACCTGCACCACCATGGCAGCTTCTCTCTGTCGGGCGTGGCCGGCTCCCTGGTGGAGCACCCAGGAAAATGCGGGGCCAAGCCCACCAGCTCGTGCCCGTGCTACCACCATCACTGGCTCTTGATCCGGCTGGCGCTCAAGACAGGAGACCTGGGGAAGATCAACCGGGCGTATGGCGCCGGCGGGGCGGCCGCCATCTTGGACATGGAGGAGTACAACCCGGGCTTCAAGAGCAACGAGGGCGTCACCGCGACGGCCGAGGGCAGCTGCGACGACGAGGGGCTTTCAGCCTCGGAGTCGCAGGGGAAGGGCCCCGCACCCCTCTCCGACTGCAAAGAGGAGTTCCAGAGCGTGAGTGAGCCCACGTCATCCGTGGAGCCGCAGGACGAGGAGGGGAAGGAGGGTAGCGTGGGGGAGGAGGAGGATTATGACAGCACAGACATGGCGAGCCCGCTGGAGTCGCCCGCCTCGGACTTCAAGCGCAGCTCGCCCGAGGGCAAGTCGGTGTTCGGGGACAGCCCCGAGCACTACTTCTGCCCCGCGGAGTCCAGCTCCACGCTGTACTTCAGCGCGGACCCTCAGTCGCCCAGCATCGCCAGCAACTCCCGTCTGGACCGGGGCCCCCAGCACAGCTCGCGCCTCAGCTCCATCCCCAGTGATCCAGCCCTCCACAAAGCGTCCCAGGACCACATGGGCCGCATGGGGCCGCTGTATACCTCCACACCTAAACTGTACTCTGGCTTGATGGGGTCTCCGCCTACTGTCCCCCACCTAACAGGCCCCAGGAGACAGCTCATAATGTCCCACAGAGATGAAGAGGACAACTTCTAGCCAGCAAAGTAGAACTCATACAGGGTTCAATGAGTTTTGGCAAATATGCTGTCTGTAAAGCCTAGCGTCATGGAGCAAGAAGACCACACTATTTACTCTGCTAAGCTAACACTGAGATAATGCCAGGTTAACTCATACAGTACACTATATGCTAACGTGCTGGTAGGAAGCATTATAGTGAAAATGTGTCTTGTCTTCACTCTTCAGACATCGGTAAAGAAGCGGATTTGTCAAAACGTTGGCGTTTAGAGCTAAGATGTGGTTTGCCCTTACAATCTACTAGTATTTTTATATTTCTGTAGCCTCTGGCGATATTTAACAACACAATAACATGTACTCCGCATTGCAACAAAAATAACAGCTTTCCTTCAGGGGATAAAAAAGTCCAGAATAAACATGCATTAGCATTGGCATGCATATAAATGGATCCATTTTAATACAGGTATACCGTCTTTTTCACTAAAGTAACGACACGTAATTAACCTAAATCATATGGATCTGTATGCACAAATACTACGGCTTCTTTGCTACTGTTGCTGTAGCAACATTTACAACTTATAATGAGGCTATTATAACAACCTGAACGTATACTCATAATGTGTGATACAGTAAATAGTGAAAAACTATTAACAATAAAGATATATACTTTGCATTAACTTGCAATCTAATTAAACAAACTACTTATAATAATAAATTGCCATAGAAGCTGCTGTTCACTGAACCCCAGGCATCCTTGCTGCATAGTAAGAGTTGTAAGAAATGTTGGCAATTATCATAGGGAGCTACAGTACATGTGTAGAGAACATAAATCCACAGTTTAAAGGGGCCAACACGTCTGAGCTCAATTATTTAAACATCCCAGCCAGAGCTTTATTGGCTTTTTAAAAGCACAAGTATCTTCTGTAACATAAATCTACTGTGATCTTTGTTATTCCCAGTTAAATTCCCCATCCCCTTCAAATAAGACTGCACTGTTTTTAATAGTCTGGTCTTGCCTGTCATTGCTTAGAACAGAGCTATTGCATCAATTTTGCAAAACATTTTGATGTTTCAATTTTTATTTCATAACATGTCGACCATGTAAATGTATTCTGTGGGAAAATAAGTAATGTCTCAGGAACCTATTTGACTTTAAAATGTTTTGAAAATGTCAAATGTGAAACAAAATGAAGATAGTATCTTGATCACGTGGTTATGTTGTATGTGTTTTGATTGCTATATATAAAAAAGCATTTTGCTGAGTATTGCTCTGTACAGGGGATCAAATGGAACAATTATATTATATGCATACTAACATTTATCCCTCTCAGGTCATTGCCAATCTGAAATTTGATTATGTTTGATGCAAGGCCACTGGTGGCTTTTAACAAGCAATAAATGTTACATTGATATGAGTGAAATGATCTGAAGAAATGCTTGTTTTTACTGTACGATCATTTAAAGTTTATGTTTATCTAATGCAAGAGAAACGATGCGTAACAGTTGGACTCAGATGATAGAAATGTGTATGGTTTAAAGGTAATGCCATCGTGAAATGTAACCTCTACATACTTCTGAAAATGGCCTCAAAGAAGGAATTTATAACACTCGCCCTTTAAGATCCTGCACATGCGCACATTGTCGAGAAAGTTAACTCCTGAACTTCGTAGTCAGAAAAAGTCTTATTTAGAAAATTCTGGTAAACCCGATTGTGCTGAAATGGCATTTCGCCGAAGGAACAAGAGCTATCCTTTCTTCAGCCAGGAATTCCTCATTCAAAATCATGCTGACATCGTATTTAGTTTGGTAATCTTCATTTTGGTTGGATTGATGTTTGAGGTGAGACGAACTCAGATTTTCATTTTCCCTCGTCTCGCTCAGCTGTTTTTTGTTGGCAAATCTTTTGGATAGCTTTACATACCGCAATCGTTAATTTAAGATCAGTCTTATTTTCCTCTAAAATAATTTAATTGTATACGCGCTGTAGTGTCTAAAAATGCATCTTAGCATTCTCTATCTATGGAATACATTCTGCGGATATGTTGGCTGCAGGATACATTGTTGTAGTAGAACTTTTCTGATCGAGTCCATTTGTTACACAGACAGACAGACAGACGTGCAATGTTTGCCCTGCAAAAATGCCTTTCGTCAACATTGTTCAAATTAGGCTGTGCTCAAATCTATTCGTGGCGGTTTTTAATAGTTCTCTTTACAGTGATGTAAGACCGGCTAAACAACTAAACTGCTGTTTTAATTATTATAGGTGTCTCATTATTAACTATAAACACGAACGTTTGTTGTTTTGTTGACTTTATAAACGCACATTTGACCAGAGTACTGTATTTATCCCTGTCGATGCTTTTTAAGACAAGACAACCCGCTGCAAACAACTTGGTCCACAGTTAACTGCCACGTCTCAATCTTTGAGCGTTGTGCCTCTGCTGCTGCTAGACGAGCTCGGCTGAGTTGAATAGTATTGCAATATTTATATTGGTTATTAACAGTTACCAATAATAATATAATTTAGCAGTGCTGGGAACCCACCATGAGGGTAAAATATTGGGTATAGGCTACGTGTCCTTCATTGTTACATTTCAATCCGGAATCCCAGTTCTGCTTCCATTGCGGTATTTAAATTAGGAAGGGGATTTCCCCCTTATAACTTTTCAGTTCCCTCGAAAGAGCAGGGGCTATGTAAATAAGTAATATATTTGAGAAGCAAACGAGTTGTTGACGTTAAGTCAAGACGTTGTAGCTGACAAGGCACCTGTGGCTCGGCGCGCAAGGAATGTTGGCGATTTGTCGCTGGAGCAGAGCCCTGTGGAAGCAAATAATCGTCCCAAGTCAATGCAAGCCTTGTCATGTCGATCTGAATAGTAGCAGCTCACCACCACGTCGGAAACACTTTTCATATGTCAAAGGAGAATTATATGTTTTAAGTTATATGTTGGACTTCCCTACACCATCTGCATCATATGCTACTACATGTGTATAAAGATATACCGTTGGCTGTTGTCTAAGGAGTTCACTTTTTTTTGTGCCATATTTCTTATTTCAGGCAACCGCCAAAAGTGCCATAATATTCATTCAGCCTCAGTACAATGTCAGCACATTATCCCCAGGTATGCATTGTATCGCTTCACTTTCCACAATATATTCAACAGTAGTAGGCCTACGTGTATGCTACACACCAATAAATTAATAAGAAAACATACGCAACAATGCTTATATTCTCTTCGTTGTAATAATGTTTTAAATGCATTTTTTAACCATAATTCCTGATAGCTTACTCATCTATGTTTGCATGTACTGTCATAAAACACTAGTTGTTCCCCTCTACCTGTTTAGAGGGAGAGCTTACTTTGTACACTTATGGATGGAGGGATTCTGCCACCATCCTCTACTATTTTTTCATTACCATCATCCTCCATGCTGTAGTGCAAGAGTATATTCTTGATGTAAGTACCATGTTATTTTAGCATACTGTGTCATGTTTAGTGTTGGACATTCAAGCTAATGGGTGGCAGCTGGCATTCTTTATGTAAATTATTGAAATTGGATAACTTTTTCAAAAATATTACTTTGATAAAATAAGCAAAATGTTCTTTATAACTGCACCATAAATTGCTTGTTTGTATGCTAATGGAATACTATCAAGTTGGTTTATTCTGTAAAGTATTAGATCAATTTTACAATCAATCTCTGTTTAGCTCGGGTAAGAAAGCTCAAATACTCTTATCACCTTGATAGTGACACATCACATGCATCCTGTTTGTTCTTTCCACACACATTTCCAGTTTATTACACACGTGCGCGCGCACACACACACGCCAGACATTTTTATAATGCACTAAATGTTTCTATAAACACAATAACCGTGGGGGGGAATATTATTATTTATATATTGATACATTTATTTGTTGAATATGAATATAACAGGTATTTTGGTAATATATTTAACCATTATTTATTTTAAAGGCAAGTGTAGTATTAGAGGCGTAGACAGAAGATTTAAGATATAACAATTTAAGGTTATTTTTCACACATAGTATGTCCGGTCTCTTTTTCCAACACATAGATATTATTATCACCACACACTTCATTCTGCTTCATAATGACGGTGTTTTACACAACAGGTCAGTGAACCAGGACATTGATCTGATTCTATTGTCCCTGGATGAGCCACTGACAATGCTCAATGCCCCGCCCACTTGACTATGCAACACCGGTCTATTGTGTTGTGTTCCCATTTCAGAAAGTCAACCGGCGTCTTCATCTTTCCAAGAGCAAGAACACAAAGTTTAATGAGTCAGGCCAGCTGTGCGTGTTTCACTTGGTGTCTAGCGTGTGGAGTCTCTACATTCTTCTAACAGTGAGATGGAATTTTATTTTGGAGAATTATTTGGTTTGAACTGTCACTCATTGTAATGCTGCTCATTGGACACAGTATCATACTTGTTTTTATAAATGGTGCTATCGTTAATAATAATGGTCTTATAAAAACCCACCTAGAACATTGTCATACAAGTACAAGACCCATACGCATTTCTTATACTGACAATTTCTTTCATGTATTCATTCAGGAGGGGTACCTTCTTCACCCCAGCAGCCTTTGGGAGAACTATCCACATGTACACCTCAGGTATGACTGATAGTGAAATCGAGCTGGCACTAGCTTTAAACTGTTCTTCCGAAGCACATTTAATTTGAAATGCTAAACAACTTTTGACAAATGTCCTTCATTGTTAAATAAGTTTAGGTTTTTATATAGGTTTTAGGAATATACTTTAAAGGTAATATATTTATTGTGTGTTCTGCAGGTTTCAGGTGAAGTTTTTCTACCTGACTCAACTGGCATACTGGCTTCATGCCTTACCGGAGCTCTACTTCCAGAAAGTACGCAAGGTCAGTAGGCAGGCCATGGTAACCAGAATGTGACTATAGTACCTTAGCTGCGTGTGTGTGTGCGTGCGTGTGTGTGCGCGCGTGCATGCGTGTGTGCAAGGCAATCCAGGATCTATTAAATGGCTCTGTGAAGAAAGGCTGTATGTTTTTCAGGAGGAGATTCCTCGCCAGCTGCAGTACATCTGCCTGTATTTGCTACACATATTGGCAGCCTACCTGTTAAAGTAAGACACTAACAAGGGCAACATCATGATGATGCCATCAGTGAACTCAATGAGGCTTTTGGAGAATCTGTTAACAAGTGTATCGACCAAGTTGTGCAAAATATTGTTTGCCCAATATATTTTACGATTCACACTATGCATTGCAACCTTTTAAATGTTTGAATTTACTGAACACTGCTTAAACACATTTAAGTTAGGGATCAGAATAAAGGTTAAGATTGGAAAATTTTCGTTTTTTAAAAATATGTACAGTGCATTATCTCACATCAGCCTTACAAACTCCTCCTGACCACGTTCCTTTAAAACATAATGTTATGCAGTTTGAAGAAGTGCTTTTTGCTTTTAATAGTTTGCTACCCAGGTGTTTTTATGATCATACATGAGAAGACTGTGGCTTCAAAGTGTGTCCTGATAGGCTATCGCATAACAACATTCAATGTTCCTCTATCTGCCTGACCTTGTTTCTCTTTCAATAGCTTAAGTCGTGTGGGACTGGTCCTTCTCTTTCTCCAGTACATGTCAGAGCTGGGCTTCCACGTCGCCAGAATGTTCTACTTCACTGATGAAACCCACCATAAAATGTTGGTAGTTTACACATTTTTATGCAAGTTTAAATTGATTTTGTGTGTAGGCCCTTTGTTTTGGTACATAGCTAAAGTGCTATTCACTTGTGTACAGTACACAAGGTTCCCCATGCTCAATCTTGCTAAAATATGTTACTGTCATTAAATAACAAATTGAATTAAATTTTGATGCAACTTGTGCTAATGGAGTGCTGCTTCACTGTATGAACAGGTTTGACCTGTGGGCAGCTGGCTTTGTGCTAACGCGGATGTTGACTCTGACCTTGATGTTCCTGGCTGTGGGGTTTGGTTTGGCCCGTGCCGAGAACCAGGGCTTGGACTTGGAGATGGGCAATTTCAACACAGTGATGATAAGGTCCTTACCATTACCAGAGAGCACACCAACATTAGGACAAATAACTACACTTTTTATATTTATATTTAACACTTCTAGATGAGGTGGCCACCTGTCCCTGTTCTCCCGGGATTGTTCTTGTTTTTAATAGTCAGTCCTGGCTAATTAATTCTCTTGGAACACATAACATGCTAGATCAATAGATTACGTTTATCGTGCTACAGTCTCACTGATAAGGACAATATAGGCTATGCCGTAGCCTGTCATTGTGAACATAATAAATATTGAATTAAAATCAAATATTTCATTTATAGCATTCATCTAGGAATGGAAAGCTCACATTTTCACAAAAAGAATCCTCTGCTAAATGTATGTAATGTCAATTAGATAATTAGGAATTAAATGGAGATCTTACTATATCAAATAATCACTGAAGCCACATCCCTATGTCCTTTGGAGTTCTTCACTATGGTAAATGTCAGCATGGATGCCATTATATCATCTTTAAAGTTCCTGTTCTGAATGTTGAATGTCTTCTAATGCTGCTATTCCATCACCTCATGGTACACTTACACAAACCCACTGATTCTTGGTTTTCTAACAGGATGACGGTCCTACTACTGGTGTCTTTGACCCAGTCCTGGCTCCTCTGGAAGTTTATACGCTTCCAGCTGCGCCGCTGGAGAGAGTTTAGACATGAGCAGAGTATCCGTAGGAGGGTTCAGACCAAAGCCCCTTTGAGACCATTGAAGAGGGACTCACGTCAGTATTTCATAATGCATCTCTCCACATCTCTCATTGTTTTAAAAGGGATGTTTTGTAAAAGTAAGGCTTGATACTACTATTATCTTATACCGTTGTTGAAATTTTTGTATTGCATCTATTGTAGCCATTCATTAATTCGTTCCAAATTATCTTTTTGTTCTTTTCCTGTGTTCTCCATGATAGTCGGCAACTATGAAAATGGAGTCCTCAAGGCAGAGAATGGAGCGTCTCCACGGACCAAGAAGATCAAAGCTCCTTAAGCTTGAGCTGGAATGGCTGCTCAGCCCAGACTATGGCTTCTCATCCACACAGTGGGAGAACTGGTGGCCACTGGCCATCATTCTTCTGGTGAGTGTGCCTGGACGTGTCACGGGGACTCAGTCGCTACGGAGACGGGCTTGAATGCTGGAAATTGAAATCCCTTGAGCCCGACAAACATTTACACTTCTCATAATATCAGTGTTGTTTTGTTTTTATACACCCACACCTCCTGCTATCCTGCCCTATGGAACTCATTATATTCCAAATGAATGAAAGAAATAAACACAATGCACACTGTTATATTGTACCCATTTTTAAGTGTGTCAGAGCCTGTCTGTACACAGGGACTTGTACTGGTTGTAGTGTTTTGTCTGATGTTTGTGCTTGTCTCATAGATCTGGCTTTGCTTTTCTTTTTACTTTCTTAGCTGTGTACATTGGTGCAGAAAACAATAAGGTTGCTCTTTAAAATGTACACACCTTGATTGTGCCACACCAACAACTCACTGTTTTGAACTACTGTGCATCACGCGGCTGTTTATGATAAATGCTGGTTTGGACCACAATGGTAATGCTGAATACATATCGAGGATATTCCTTTAACATTTCCTCTTAAGTAGTAAGGCAGTAGTAGTGTTCTACCCTACTGTTGCCAGACCTTTGATGGTACCACGGGTTTGTGTAATTCCATTTCCTGCATTTCTCCCCGATTACTTACATACGCACCGCATATGTATGTTGCATATTGCCGCATATCATTCCATGATTTATTTCTTTTTGTCTGTGAAATGTGTACACTTGCTATATTAAATTTTTTTTTAGTTTTTTTTTTTTTTTAATGAAGAAATTTGTGAATCTTTTTTTGTCTAAACAAGTGAAACACTGACAGGTGACGTGTGTAACACTTTGTTCAATTTATTATTCGAATACAAGGAAAAATATAATATAAAGAAATAATGTAAGGCAAGAAGAGTCAACATAACCATTCACAAAGTGGTTAAATACTAGTTCACCCACATTCTTAATGTTTAGAGTGTGCTACTCAAGAGTGTAATGCATAGTTAATAATACATTTTATTTGTATAGAGCTACCTGAAGACTATTGTCTAGGAGGTGGCATATCAGACACAGAAAATTCTAATCACTGGCTGAAATGCAAACTAACTTACTGGAGAACTGAAATGTTTTACTGTTGTGGATTTAGTAGCAGCAGGCCCAGCATTTCTTTGACATCACGAAGACTCCTCTGCTTCATTATTTTCTGAAAAAGGAAAAGGGCGATTATGACCATTACTTTGTTAATACTAAATGCTGGGATTGTTGAGCAAAATGTTTACTGTCTTGGGTCACCTGACAGGGCATTCATTATGTCCTGACTGGTTTGCCCACTCAGCCTTTGTCGCAGGGAGTCCACTGTCTGAGAGGGAATTTGGTCTGCGATGGACTCCAGGTAGGTCAGGACAAATAGATCGGCATCCGTCAGCACAAAGCGGTGGGTGAAAACTAAAAAGTGTAGGAAAACACAATGGAACCAAGGAAAGCATAACAGAATGTAACACGCTGGTTTACGCATGCTGTTAGAAGGAACTGAAAACCACACCTTCCACAGTGGCTCCAATAGCAAAGTCCGCAGGTGTGTAGAACACTGGATTGTCCACAGTAGAGCTTGGCTTTGGGACGCGGGTCTTCTCCAAGAACTTGCCACCCATCATTCCAGTGGTGGGTCTTTCATAAATACTGATCATGTTGTCTGCCAAGCAGTAGGAGAGGATGAAATGACGATTCTCATCTAGGGGATTCTGGGATTCCTGATAAAATATGTTTTTGCAGAGGGTCATTATGTCTGCAGCAGCCATCAGACATTATTCAGAGATGATTCTGAGAATAATACCTGTACAAAAGTGCAAATGGGTACAGCAGTGACACCGCTTTTTGAGAAAGCAATAGATGGCACATGGCCTGAGATCAGCTAACCTAAGGCCCTCCACAATTTTGGCAATCTCCCTCTACAAATTATTTGTTTGACTTTGCATAAAAGTCATGGAACATAAGAATCATTATCAGCTGTTAAAAGCACCTTCACCTAATCAGTATCCAGAGTAGTTCAATTGGTGCCAAAATCAATGTTTTTATTCATAGTAAATAAGAAAACAACTCCTGTGTTAGTGGAAGGCGGCCTAATCAGATGCTAATGATTTTACTGACACCGAATTGGCACCTCCTCGCTGGCAAGCAAACAATGTTCACTTGTTATCTTCCAGACAGACTTGAGAGCCAATGGTGCTATCAGGCAGTGTCTTACCAGCACAGCGGTGTAACGAAGCGATTTGTTGCCGTCCACCATGTTTTTGGCACTCGTCTTGGGGGGCTCGGGGATCAGAGAGAGACAGTTTCTAAGAGAGTCTTCCAGTGAACCAAAGCCATTATAGGGTGGAATCTCCTGAGTGGAAATAAGCACAATCATGACAATATACAGTACATGTTTCACATTATTCACCTCAAAACACGTATTGTACTGAAATGTGTGCATATACTAAGGATATAATGCGGATTGATGTGAATTTTATAATGTATGCCTAGTTTTGCCTACTGTATTGTCTTACCAATTTTCTCTTCTGGGATTTTTCAGACATCTTGGGCACCTGCAAGGGCTTTAGCTCCATGTCAGGGTGGTTCTGCTGGTAGTACTCTTTGGTGAAACCATCGCAGTCATACAGCATGAAGAGACGACCCAACAGCTTCACTGTCTCTCCTACCTGAAAGTCTTTGGTGGAGTAAAATTCATCTATTTCCTGTTTAGAGACCTCCAGCACACAACTAGGGAAGGACTCTGTAGGGAGAGGAAGGAGGGATTTTACACAAACACATTATTATTATGTTGCTTTATCGGTGACTTTCACCAACTCAAAATCTAAATTTACATGACCTGAACGTTGTTTGGGCTGGACAGCATGGCAACGACAAATACAATTAATCTGATATTTAGCAAAGCTACTAGTACACATGTTAACTAGTGGTTACATTGGGTTAGTAAGGAGCAGGAAGGGAAGGGGGGGGTTTCTTATGTGGGGGGTCTGAGGGTCTTCCAGCAGGTAATTATGACCATCAAACACTGAATTTTACTGCGTTCTGGTCACTTTTAAAGCACCAATTTGTGCATTTTCTCAATCACTTGATGGTGGAAATGTTATAATGTAAAAGACAAAGACAAAATATGCAGTAAGGCTCTCAGACATTGGTTTAAAATTCTCCTATAGATCAACTTTTCTCACTTAATATTATTGTTCGCAATGCTTTACTCTTCTATACAGGTCTTTGTTTGTGGAAGAAACGTCTTACTTTAAATGTGCCTCTTATTCACGTCACTGACTGACCATGTGGCAATTATTCACGTTAGTGTGCACATTAACATTATTTGTTGAGACCTTTAAAAATCTGATAGCACATCCAGTATAATTTCGATGGATGGCAAGGTATTCCATGATTCGACCCAAAAAATGATAACATTCCTGCTGACTCCATGTCTGAAATAGGCTTTTTAAAATTCCGTGATGCTCAAGAAATTCCATGACCAGTGGGCACACTGTGTATAAGTAACTACAGCGCTTAATGAAGTATGAAGTATAGTGAAATATAGTGTTTCACCGATGGTTGGTTTGATTTGCTTGGGGAGTCGCTGTCTGCGCATCACGACTGGGAAAGGATCACGCCCGTTGTTGGGCTCATGAAGCTCTCTGATCTCCACAGTGTTGTCAACAAGATAGTAGTGGATGGTGACAGGTCTTCTCTCCCGCTGCATAGAGTCACTATCATCCCAAATGGCAAAGAACCGCAGGACCTTCACGTATTCACACACAGTATGGAATCAGAGCTAGTCATTGTGACGTTTGTATGCATTCATGTCATAGCACTAATACATTAATATGTTAGAAATGTTTATGAAAGGTTCTGAAAGTTACCCAAACTATCCAATGCTTCAATATTAAATGGACAGAATGTTTGTACAACGAATGTGGTGCAATACAATACTTGGCTAAGCTACCTCCACCTATCTAAGATGACTTTGGTTGACGATAGGTGTGTTCAAACTGGCAAACAAAGTCAAACAGACACAAATGGTCTCAGGTGGTAACACACGTGGATGCTGGACTAAGGAATTCAGTTTCAGTTTAAATCTAACAATTTGTAATGTTTACATGTTTTCCACTGTAAAAATTAAAAAGAAAATGTGTTTTCTTCAGTTTGCTAATTTGAACATTTGAAATGTTGACTACATTTACATTATATTTTGCTTCGAGCAACCACATCCTTGTCAGCTGTTTGCTGATAAACTTAGCAGAGGGAGTCATTACATTTTATTGTGTGTTTTTAGGCTAGCAGACAGATCGCTGACGTCGTCAATGAGAGAGTAGCATTTACCTTGCGGTCCATGGTGAGAAACTGGTTTAGCTGGTCAAAGTCAGATGGTGTGGTGAAGGATGGCTGTGACTGAGCTTGGATGCGCTGAGTAATGTAAAGGTCCACTGGGGTAGGCACTGGGCCATTCAGATCAATGCCTTCACTTTCCATGAACTCCTGTCAGCGACATAGTCAAACATAACACAAAAGAAACAAGAGAAAATATCATCTTAAATGAAACTGCTGTTGAATGTGCCCCTCACAACCACACATTTCTTCCCAAGATAATAGTTGATCTTTGAAGTGCAACAAAGTCTACCAAATTGTGGGCTGCTTTGTATGTATTCAGTGACCAAATATTCAAAATTGAGTGAACTCACAGCGTCACCCACGTCCTTTCAGCTTTGTTGCGTGACAGACACCAACAATCACTTTGTTTTCAATCAGCCAGGCAGATCAAATAATCCAATCTGAAACTGTTAACTAAACAGGCATTCAATCCACTGCCTTTTCAGTTAACGGAGCGCATCGCCATAAAGAATGCAGTCTATGAGAGCTGTTGTTGTGTTGGAAGGCGTGGGGAAGGGACACTCCACTGAGTTTCAAACCAAAACAACATTTTGCACTGCTGGTTGTGAGACGTAACGGACAGAGAGAGAGCTGACCTGTGTGAAGGTATCACAATGCGTGATGTGGTAGCTAACTCCGTACACGAGCAGGTCTATGGCCAGGTTGAGATCTTTCCAGTGGTAGGTCTCTCCCAGGTCGTTCTTGGGCAGCCGATGGCGTTTGATGACCATGCCCTGCGCTAAGCCAGAATTCTCCACAGGGGGCTCCAAAATGCTCATGCTGTCATCCTCCAGGTAGTAGGAAATGGTCACGTAACGCACGCGCCTCTTCTCCATGGGGGACTCAGCAACTTCCTCAGTGAAATAGGCGTAGAACCGCAACACCTAACAGATGGTGATTACAGAACAGCCTGATGTATAAGAATGGTCATATAGTGAGTTGGATACTTGTGTAGCATTGTATTTTGCATTCCTATTTTTTAATTTTAAAGTCTTTATTTTTTTTTAACTTCATGATTATATAAAAACTATTATCTGACAACCTAAGCATACTGTACACAATAGCATAGCTTCTTCACACATTTTCCTAGTACTATGGAAAGCTTGAAGTAAGTAAAAGTAATATTAATGGAACATTTATTGCATTTCAACTTGTAAATACCTTTTTGTCTAAGGCCAAATGAGCAGGTATAAATGTCGGTATGTTGTATTGGTCTCTGGAGGAGCCATAAGTGAGGGCTACAACCTCCCTGGACAGTTCGTTCATCTCATTTTGCGTCAGATGGTCTGACAGCAGAGTTGTCTTTCCAATACCCGCTGAAGGCCGTCGTGGTAAACTATAGCCATTCCTGAAAACCAAAGACTGGGACCGATGGAAGAATGGCTTCTGCAGATAGGGACAACATGATATGTTCTTGTTGAAATAAAAGTATGCCTAAACTCAATGGAATTTTAAAGAACGTATTAGCCTACTCATACGAATAGGATCTTAAAGAAGCATAGGCTATAAAGGATAAAAGGACAAAACTATAACTTTATCAATATTGTAATTACACTGTAATGCACAGAAAGTTTGTTTATATTCTACGTGTGGGTCAAGTTACTCAGGAATTGTAATGATATTATGTACTTACTATTACTACTACTACTACTCCTTCAAAAAGTAATAATATTACTTTACTTATTACTGGGTATCAAAAGTAATTAGTTACTGTTACGGTAGGCCTACTCGTTGCATTACTATATTACTTTCACAATCACTACCTTGCCTTGCCCCTCCTGAAAAATGACAACCTGTATAGCCATCTTATTTTAGAATGTAATCCTCTTTATTGGAACATGAATGGACCTTAGGAGTCAAAAATCAGCCAAAGAAACACTGCAGCCTCTTAAACCTGATGATTGGACAGGCTGGTTCAATTAGACTACCCTAAGTTTGCTACCCTAAAAAAATGGAAGTCTAGGTTGGGAAATCTCATGCAGTAATGCAATACTTGGATAGGTAATTGTAATACCATTACTGTTTTGGAAATAGTAATTTGTTACTACTAGTTACTGAAAAAAGTAATATTACAGCAACTAGTTACTGCCATACAGTTTGCTACAATGTCTAGGTCTGTTGAGATCTGCCAACAATTACAAAATGGTATAATCTTAATAAGATAATTTGCTAATAATAGCCTACATTCAAATATATTTATTTACAGAATACTGTATTACAGGCAACAGTGGGTTTCTAATTTTGTAAATATACCACGCGGTAGCCTTTACGGTACCACACCCACACCATTGTAACTGCTTGATTGCTGACTGCTGAAGTAATCAGTCCGATTAATAATTAATTTGAGTATCGAACGTTATTAAGCATATAGCCTACCGGTAGCCCCATCATTAAAAAAAAAAAAAAAAGTAAAAAAAAAAAGTCTTATTTTCGGTACCGTACCGGCCGGGTAATACCGTACCATACCGTACCGGACAGTGCAGAGCAGGATGAGTACCGTAGGCTGCGGTACCGGTACCGTACCGTCCTACCGTAGACTTTCAGATCGCAATCATCTTTAATTTGCAATTTGACTATAGTTCTTACCGTTATATCACGAAACGAGTTTCCTGGTAAAAACGGCAATCCACGGTTATCCATTACTACGTTAGTGAAAGCTTCTATTTGTATTCTCTTTTAACTGTTGGTAACAATGTAGTCTAGCGTGGTCAGTGTCGCTATAGAAACAGCAATACATGTGATGTGGTTCATGGTCAACATACACGATGTAATACCGAAAACACACCACAAGAGGGAAGGCAAAGCTTATTATATTACTTTTGCTCGCCATGCAGAAAGCAAATAGTCCTCATTTTGGTGCTTTTTGTTTTGTTCCAATAGCGAAGAACAAGATAACAGACAATTTAAATTTAAATTCGACGGTTTATTCCAAGCACATTAGTATATTTTGGTCTCACTCCCCAGATATTGGCACAGTTCAGTCCCATTCGATTTAAAAAATAAACATTATTACAGTAAAGGCATAGTGGCAGTGTCTTGATTCTGTTAAGTGTATCCTTACCACACATTTGTATAAAACTATAGTTCTATGGTTAAATTCAGTCCAGTAAAACATAACTGGATTGATAATAGCTTATAAAATGGCAGTATGATGACTACAATTGAATATCCACGGGAAACCTATTCTGCCGAAATAGTTCTGTATTAAAACAGGACAGATTATTCATAATTGTCTTTTTCCTCTATTCAAGGTCAAAGTATTTTGTACTAATTCTCAGAAACAGTGCTAAACACATCACAACCATTATCTAAAAATATCCCAGGAGATGTTTATAACTGCTGCCTATGATAGAAAACAAAGCCTTTTAAGCATTAAAGCCAATTTATATGAATTTGTACATCTGTCTCGTGCGATAGCAAGTGCAATGTTTGATACAGACATTTCCATTCTGAATATGCACGTGACACTTCAGCAAAGGAAAAACAACAATGAATATAAACACATTGAATTGACGTTTGATCAGTTATTAAGTAATACATTAACTTTGTTCTTGACACAAATGAGCATAATATTGAGGCAAGGCACTGTAACATAGCTGTACTCTTCAACACCTCTTTGAGGCTGTTATAATTGTATTATAAAATGTGTTTTTTTTTAATGCTGACACTGCTGTTGAAATGGACCGATCCCCTTCGTAGGAAGCAAATACATGACACAGAAACTAGGATTGCATCCCTGAGGTGCCAGACACCCTTTGCCAAAGTATAAAAATATCTCATAACAAACCATAATTGGGAACAAAAATACATAACACATCAATAAACTATTAAATATTATAAAATATATTTTATAAGGGCTGAGATGAATTCAGAAAACAACTTCTTTTGGTTTTGACAAAGTTTCAAAAGGCAGCATAGTTGTGGACTAGTCTAAGGTGATCCCATCCTCCCTTTAGCTTGACCTCTGTAGCTTTACGGCACATCTGAATACTGGAGGGTACGGCGAATAATGCAAGTGGTAAGCTTCGTCATCTGTCATGGCTGCATCATATCCTGCATAAAACAGTCCTACAGTCACCATTTAGGCTATATATATATATCTAATTGTATCTAAGGCAGCTATCCAGCAACTCCCAACTTCAACAGGGTCTGGTGAGGTCACAAGCAAGGCAGAGCAGCAGATGGTCTTGCATTCCCAACGTCCGCCACTAGGAGGCTGACTTCAGGCCAAGCTTACCATGCAGTCGAGCTTATTCCCCTATGGGGTATATTTTACACACACCCCACAACCCCCCAAAAAACACCCTTTTCACTGTGCTCTCCAGAACCCAAGAAGCGTTCCCACAGCAGTCCCAATGCTAATGAAAACACTCCTATAGAAGGTTGGAGGCAGGCATTTCTTTCTGTATTACTGTCAAGAGGAGCCAAGGAAGCTCTCTGGGTGGCCCGTCCTATCGCAGGTCCTCAATAATAGCGGTTCAAGCTGCGCGTGCCGGGAATGTCGGGCTGGCCGTTCATCCAAATCTCCCGGATGATGCGTTCCCTCTCCTCCAGCCTCTGGGCGCGCTCCAGCTCCTCGGCCGACGTGAACACGTTCATGTTGAGCGTGCGCTCGAATCGCCGCCGCCGCCGCGCCGACAGGTCCGAGGCAGTGTCCCAGTCCGGGTCCGAGTCACTGGAGTCGGAGGAGGAGTCGGCGGGCCGCGTGCGCTTCTTGGCGGCGGGCCGCCGGTGGGGCTGGCAGTCGGTGCGGCAGGAGATCTGGACCACCAGGGCGAAGAGGGTGAGGAACAGGCCCAGGCACACACCACACACGAAGAAGAGGGCCGCCCTCTCTGGGTGGTCTAACAGGGGGAATAGGACACAGTTAGTTATGGTTTGTATAGATGGCTCAATCACATTGGCCATGCAGTGTTGGTCAGGCAATCTAATGTTTCCTCACCCCAACCAACAGAAATAACAAGCACCCGCAAATCATCACTAGCTAGCTCTGCTAATGTGGCTACACAGATTTTGCCCTGGGCAGATTTTATATGATAGAAGTGAGCGAAAAAGAGGAAGCAATGTTTATTTCTTTGTTCGGTATGTAAAGGCCACCGGCTCTGATTAGCCTACAGTATGTAATCTACACAATGTTTCACAGGAAGCTAATGACTACGTTCTATTCATTTTACATACTCACATAAACAGGTGCATAACATGACTCAGATGACGCACATAAGCAGGTGCATAACATGATAATGAGGCACATAAATAGGTGCATGCCATGATAATGAGGAACATACATAGAGATATAACATGATAATGAGGCACATAAGCAGGTGCAGACCATGATAATGAGGAACATACATAGAGATATAACATGATAATGAGGCACATAAGCAGGTGCATACCATGATAATGAGGAACATACGTAGAGATATAACATGATAATGAGGCACATAAGCAGGTGCATACCATGATAATGAGGAACATACATAGATATATAACATGATAATGAGGCACAAACATAGGTGCATAACATGATAATGAGGCACATAAATAGGTGCATACCATGATAATGAGGAACATACGTAGAGATATAACATGATAATGAGGCACATAAGCAGGTGCAGACCATGATAATGAGGAACATAAATAGGTGCATAACATGATAATGAGGAACATACATAGACATATACCATGATAATGAGGCACAAACATAGGTGTATAAAATGATAATGAGGCACACTGTCAAAGTCTAAGGCTCATATGATACACAATGATATTGTAAATGAAATGCAGGACAACAGCTCTTCAGTCGGGAGAGATTGTAAACTGGTGACACTGAGTGAGGTGCACAATGTCCCCTAAACATGTAAACACTGAACAGGATGTATTTATGTTTAACTTAGGCTGTAGGAGCCAAAAATACGTTTAATACTTTTGCACTGTCTCATACATGTATGTTGTTTTTGAGTTAACCCCCTCTAG
>JAODOY010051458.1:0-18611 GCA_025399855.1 Forbesichthys papilliferus | reverse complement strand
CTAAAACGTATTTATTTTTTCAATTATTTTTATATTAATTTAACTATTTATACTTTTCTTTATTTATACTTTTTTTATATATATATATATATATATATATATATTTATTTTTTATTATGGCAGTCCTGGTCCTCCATAGATTTTGTCTGAACATTGGAGCAGACATATAAAGTGGGGGGTCTGGGGGTTCTACACACATGAATTTCACTATCAAACACATTTTTTGCATTCTGTTGAATTCTCATGGAACAATATAATGCAGTAAGGGTTATCATCAAACGTATTGCTTTAGGCGTAGGCCAATTTCATATTTTTCAACACACATAGGCATGATATAGTCTACTCTTCTTACCTGTCCTCTTTTCTTTGGGGATTAATTTATTAAATCTGAACTTTAACAGCTCATATTCAAAACGTTCTGCATATTCAAAACATCTGTGTTTTGGGATGATCTAGGCGAAACTATAGCTGACTTAAAACAGTGAACCAATAGTGTAGTAGGCCTATTTTAGGTTACGGCTTCATTGTCAAGATGTTCAATTAGCGGTTTAATACGAATATGGGCTACTACTCCGATATCTCCAAGGAGTATTGAAGGGAACACATGCCTTGCATCCTCACTGAAATCTATGACTAGGTTACACGCTACTTCTTTAGCTACTTCAAAAGTGAAGAATACATTGATGTACAAACTAAAATACAGATTGGCTTTGGATCTTCTTTAGATCCAAACTGACTTTTAATAATAGTTTAAATCAGTGGATCGCTGACTTTTGTCAACTCATTCAATAAGCACAGTACCAATGCATGACTGCAAGGCTAGCCTACTAACCATATGGATAATTGGCTTATTGTGCCTTAAAAAAATATAAATGTTTGTCTTTTTCCATATGTATGTTTTTGTATTCTTGTTCTGAGACAAAGAGGTCCGGTCATGACACATTACATGTTTCACTCTAAAAAATAAACAGGTAATTTCAAATAAGATTTTTGAATTGGTACAGTAGGTTTGGTTCGATGTTGTGAACATCAGGTGTTTGGGATGGGCTCAGGTTTAAAAATGATGTCTGTGCAGTCCTGTAGTGTAAAGTACCTGACCATCCCAGCACTTTGGCCACGTGACACTGCATCAGCGTACTGCTGCTGAGCTTCCGCCTTGGCTTTAACTACACCGTCGTACATCTGGCCATCAATGAGCCTGTGGAAGACCAACAGAGGAAGGAAAATGTTGTATAGCCAGCAACCTAGTTTTTGTTAATACTCATGATTAAATCACTCAGTAACCAGTAATCAGGAATAAACCATTTTGAGTAATGAGTTAGACTTGGGAGACCATCCTGATCTCATAAGCTTCAGTTTGACTTTGCTGCAAGAATCAGTCTGGACAGCTTGAAATCCTTGAGCTTCACTCTGGTCACTGGCTTGACCAGTCAACACAGTACTGGTAGCTTCATATGATGCTGACTAGTTTAACACACAAATGTCACTGTGCTAAACCGCATGGTTTTGGTGTGACGACAGCGCAAGTGACTTGAAACCAAAACTTTGGTGTTTCCTAAAGAGGTTATCGTAGATCTAATAATATGCTATATTTCTTAATTGAAAGAAGAGCAAAGAACATCACTAAACGGCACTGTTTTCACTCTTCTCCTGCCTGGCTATGGCAAGTTTTACTTAACATCTGGCTCCGCTGGTTCACAGGTTCATCCACTCAGCTGCCAATCATTGTTTTGAAACTGTCTGTTGTGTGTAACAAACTATCTGGCCCATAAGGTTATATTACATAAGGTTATATTACGAAAGGTTATATTACATAGCTACTAGTATAGGTTATATTACAAAGCTGCTAGTATAGCTAATTTAACCATCTTTGCATAAGGATATATATTACATAGCTTCTAGTATAGCTAATTTACTTTCTGATGTACACCTTATTTGTCCATTAACTATGAAAATTGTGTTAATGGTATTTTATATAACTAAAAATAACTATATTCTTACTTCTTTTGTCTTACTTCTTTGTTTTGTGTCCCTTCAAGTAAAGTTGCTTTGATGATGCATACAACAAAGCTTATATTTTAGTATGCATCATCATTGTATGGCTTTTGTAAATAAGTCATCAGATATTTCACATAGCCTACTGTATTTGATCAAATAAAGCATCAGATGATTTCACAGAATGCCTCTGCTGATCACCCACATTCTAAATCTGGTGATGAAAGCATTCTTGGGAATTCTGACTTGGAATTCAACTTCTTTAGGTGCATCAATGCGATTGACCACGCGGCTCGTGATGATAGTGGTGGCATAACGACTGGTCACTGTGGAGTTTATATGGAAGCTGTAAATGTCCCAGTCCTCCTGAAATACATTAACCACACAACAAGCCACATGTAGTTTAGGATGTTGATTAGGTGACCTGCTGATCACAGATCATGAGGTGAAAAACAGGGTTATATTTTTAAGAAGGTCATGTAAAATATGATTGTTCTTCCTACAATAACACTGATCCAAGGAGTGGGTTGTAGTTCAAGCATTTAATAAATTTACATTACATTTTATTATGCACTAATACTCCTATCTGATTTGTTTTTATTATACTTTGTTATTGATGTTGTAACAAGAGAGGTCGGTAGTGCACAGTAACATTGTTAGTCATTTTAAGATTTCATTTGTATAATGAAGACTGAAAGAATGTGAAACAGGTCATTCATAGTCTTTATTTGAGACTACACATAAGATCAGTTTATGTATCCTGCCAACGTTTTCTGTGAAGACCCGAACATGTTGCTGCAAGATTGGTAAGGTATATAAAGCAAATAATCTTTCTCATCTCTAAATAGATTATATTCTTATTCAAAACATAGTCTGACCCAGAGATTGTAATAATTTTAGGCCAATTCTTAGGTATTTTTTTCCCTGATAAATCCATTAAATGCACTCTGTCTCTATGGCCACATATTTTTTAACATGTCATTCAAAGGCAACCTTTATAAACAACTGCACATTATTATGTGACTTTTATTATGGGTCACAATCTTTATTTGAGACCACATATTAGATCAACTTAGGCTATAGCCTGCCAATCAATAAAGCTCTACATTTTCTCCGAGGGCCCTATACATCAGAGAACCCAGGAAATATGCGGTCACAGTAAAGCAGGTTACAATGTTTCTGTAATCCACAATACCTGGTCAGGGTCTACCACATAATTTATGGAACACAACATGATAATGTGCCCTCCCTAAAAATCCAGCAACAGGTCATACACCCTGTGTCTGTTTGTCAAAGAGACATAGTTCACTGTGGGTTGTAATTTTGTAATTCAGTTACATTTTATTACAAACCAATACACCTACCTGCTTTGTTTTTATTATAAGAGTAATCTTATAATAAAATAAATTATTTTAGGCCCATTTTGTAGGCCCTATTTTTCCCTGATAAATCGCCCACCCCCCTTCCCGCCTGAACATGACACTGTGCCCTCCCTAAACAAACAGCACCAGGTTATGCACCCTGTGTCTGTTTGTCAAAGGGACATAGTTCACTGTTTTTATTGTGTGCAGCAATTAAATAATAGTTACTTAACACAGCATCTAAACACTGGCCATTACTGCATTCAAATCTGGAATTTTACAAGTTCTACCTCAATTATAGCATATAGATTATTTCAGGGTTCCTGAAATATTCCCCTCTGTCATTGTGTATGTAGTCTGTTTATGTGGCCCTACCTGTTTAGGGGGTTGGGCAACAACAGCCAGTAATATCCCGAGGAGGGCGGTGTGCACCAGAAGTCTCCCCATGGCTGGATCCACTCAAATGATAGTCAGGATGATCACACTGCCTTTTAAAGTCAAGTCCAAGGACAGCTGATGTTTGCATGCACACTTGCACAGATACATCTACACACATTCATACGCCTACAAGAAATACAATAGAGGTCATCACTTTTCCACCTCCTAACAAAGTAAATACTGAGAATGAATCAGAAACAAACTTATGGCATCAGTGCATAAATACAGACTGGTACTGTTTAAACTAGTACTTTTAAGTAGTTCTAATTATTTGTGGCTTGACTTTACTTCTATCTTCTACTATCCCTGCTCTAACACACATGGTTCGACTACGACCCATTCATTAGAATCAGGTGTGTTGGAGCAGGAAAACATCTAAAACATTCAGGACTTTTTTATTGATTTGAGTTCAAAGTAAGCAAGCATTCTCAAGAAGTAGTATAGTGAATAGTGCCATAGGGTGATCCCTCGGAAGCTCGGCCCCACACATAGGAAGTGCATTGCAAAGGCTAGGATAATGTTGTGATCAGTGTTTACCACTTTGATTATGTTCTTATTTACAGTCAGTGTAGAAGTAGGCGTACCATATGATTTTATCAGCACACACAGAGAACGATAAACTAGTGGACTGCAATTACAATATATTTGGTGAATTTGACATGAAGTATAGTATCTTACAATTGCATATATATATTTGTTTATGGAAACACAAAACTTCCTATTTGACAAGTATGATACAAAAACATTCTATAGCTGTACCAGAAATCCCAACCCAGTCCCTCAGTCTGTCTATCCAGACAGACTGAGGCAAGAGACAAGATAATGTGCAAACACATGAATAGGAGTGCACAAGCATGGAATGGATAAAGCATTTAAAGAGTACAATTTGAAATATTATTAGTTTGTAGCCTACATCAACATCATTTATTGATCTTGGTGGAACCTTCCTGTTGTCATAATTCAGGGTTCCCCAATCCTGGTCCTAGAGGGCCGCTGCCCTGCAGTAGATCTCTCCCTGCTCCAACACAGCTGAATCTAATGAATGGGTCATTATAAGGAGCTATTAATATGAATCAGCTGTGTTGGAGCAGTGAGACGTCTAAAACATGCAGGGCCTGTTTGCAGGTCCCTCTAGGACCAGGATTGGGGACCACTGCTGTAGATGGCCTGCTCTCACAAAACCACAAACTCGCCGGTACTCTTTAATAGCAATCTGCCAAGGTGAAAGCAAGTCTGGATTTTTAAAGGGAATGGGAGATTACACTGACTGGTTCATTGTATTTTATGCCCAAAACACATCCATGAATACTGAAAAGAGTAAAACCCCTTTGAACGTTTTATTTGCCGTTAATCTTACAAACGTGGATTTGGACACACCCTCAATGCATTTTGCACCTTGCAATTTAGACTGTTCACTTAGATCGTTCAAATAAGGACTTTTTGGTCAAATATCTGTCTGCTAGTTTACCAGTTTGTGTATACTGAAATGTATTTCTGGTAGGCCTGCTTTATGACATTATAATCTGTAAACCCTGTTCGCATTAATGTTTTCACAGTTACCCTGCTGGCGGACTAGTCAGGGTGGGTTAGTGTGATGACGCTGAAGTCGAACGTGTTTCAAAATGGTGGTAGCGATGCCAATCAAAACAGTTGAAGCAACACTGTCCAATAGTTTATAAATTAACCAGAGGTCTGTAGGTTCAGAAGGAGGCAATGACTGTTAACTATGACTGTTTCCCAATGGAGCAAGGCATTTAACCTGGTGAGACACATTGCCATAAACAGACTAATACATGTGATCAGAGGTCTACTCAGTAGCAGGAAAGGAAGAATCTGGCCACACCAGGCTACTTCTACACAGCTCTGACTCCGTAAATAGGAATGCAAACAAAGTGGTGCAGACAGCTCACAACAATGCCCTAGCCTTTGCAATGTGTTTCCAATGTGGGGGGCAGAGCTTCTGTGGGAGCACCTATAGCATTTAAGGGTGGTGTTTTTGTTTTGATCGAGTTCAAATGTCAACAAGCTTTCTCCAGAATGACTCCGCCAACTTTTGCTCACGCTGACATTATAGAATGGAAACCCTGTTGGCTTTAGCGTTTACTCCGCTGCTCTGGGTGGTGAACCAGTGAGTGTCCAGTGTGGGTAGCTACGTACATACATTGATACTAAAGATAAGCATTTCGAACAATGGAGAGAGCAGAGAGCTAGATGGTTTAAAGGTGAAAGCTTTGAATCAGTGATGTCAATGATGAACAAAGGGACCATCAACTACTCTAGCTCAGCAATAAAATAAAAGAAATTACAGTTTTGCTTAACACTAATAGACAAATAAGTATAAATCACATGATCCGGTTAAAATAGAGGTCTCCTATTGCAGGCTTTGTCCAAATAAGGTAAAACATTTATGCACATTAGATACATGCATGAAGTACATGGCAGCATACTTGGGTCTCAAGCAAAATTGCATTTATTGTTTCTGTTGTCAAGTATATACAGCTCTTCTGAAATATTCCTAAAGACAAGGCCAGCAAAGTGCAGGGAGAACAGGCTATACAGCAGGCAAAGGCAGTCATAACACTTAGATTGCATTGCATTGCACGCTTTAAAAAGATCAAGATAGTGTATGTCATGAAGCATAATGAAAATGGCTGCATAGGTACATGTATGTTTACAGATAAAATACATTCTGTAATTTATGGAAGATACTCAGATTGTTTAACTTGTTCAACTAATTAAGATATACTGATCTGAAATGGCTTAGATTTTAAATTCAAGAGACAAGTTTGGGAGAGAAGCCTTTTAAAATCTAAAATTAGGGACAGGAACTTACATGAGAAATAAAAAATAAAAATAAACATGGTGAAAGGTCTGTAGTTTAAAACCATTACTCACACATCTACAGTAACTATGTTTCTATTAGTTTTAAATATCTACATCTTTAAACCATCTAAGATGACATTTTACTGTAATGTTAACATCCTTCCCAGTGGTAATAGGAAATTATAACAAAAAACAAAAGCCAATTTTCACTACAAAGCAGAAATAGTGTGATGACTGATGAAGACACATCCTATGCTACATTCTATGCAAATAAGTGATGTTTCAGCTAACTGGGACGGACTATTTTACACATAATCAGCAATGTAAAACAGACTAACAAAGCATTGTATACGCTGTAACCACAACCTACATAACATACAGTATACCGTTTATCAGCATGCTGTCAGGTGTTCAAGATGGCTAAACTGTAATCTCTAACATCGGCACAAAGGCAAGTAAAGTTATAGTATACACTGCAAAAAATGGCTATTCAAAAATAGGTAATAAAATTATGAATACAAGGTATTTGCTCGTAATAGGTAAATCAATCTGCCAATAGAACAAGTGGAAATTTGTTTGGTAAGATTTCTTGAAATAAGACATAACTTGTTAGGTAATTGTATTTTACATTAAGTGTAGTTAGATATTTTTGCTAGAAATTAGACAAATATACTTAGTAAGATTTAGATTTTGTGTGTATAGTGGAGTTATGGGATATGTATGCGTTTGAGAAGACTTGTGCAGTGATTTAGATCTCCTTATGACCAAGAACATCCCAATTAAGTCAGCGTTTTACATTCACATTCCATATAGGATGTTGTACATTACATGTAACATGGTCAAGATCACGCCAAACCATGATGCTCCTACATCAGTTAAGTAACAGATTGAAACCAAAAGTGCAGTAAAGATACTGAAACCCTATTGGAAGTGAAACTGAACTACAATGGGCTGCAGTGTGGCTCAAGTCAAGTATTCTGGATATTTTCACACATTTTGCTTTAACCACAGGCAATAAAACTCTACTGCCTATTTAGATTCTAAATGCTTTTCCTCAGAAAACAGAACCTGCAAATCAAGGCACTCTAACAGGGTTTAAAACCTGACAAGTTGTTTTAAATTTCATAAGAATATTTCATGCACTTGTGCTGAAAGCTTTTAAAGCTGCATAGGGGAAAAATAAATGGTGATAGAATATAGCTTTTTAAATGCTGTTATCATTGTAATTGGTGTTTCCAAGCCCCAGTGAAAACATAACATATGACCCTTTGGGATTAGATTAGAAGATATGAGGGTCTGTGTGCTAGATACAGACCCTGTAAACTAGCACAGAGCATGTGTTTCCTGCAATAACAGCAAAGAAAGCATGTGGTGGCAGTGTGGAGAATAGAAGTACTTCAGTTGTCTTGTGACTAGAGTGTCCTGCAGTTTGCCAGTTTCTTCTATGCAGCTTTAAACAATGATTTAAGCAACCTATTCTAAGAGGGACAGCACAGTAAAGAAGCTGGTCGCTGTGACTCGCTTCACAAGGCTTCACAGTGACAAGTGACTGGTTAGGTGTAACAAAGCTGCAGCACCAAATGAATGCTAACTTTACAAACCTACAGTATGTACAGACTAACGGTTTATTTACATACATAACATCCTACATACACACTGCATGAGTGATATGAGTGAGACAAACATGGACTATTTACATACAAAGGCATGAATGAACAATGTATTACGTACATTGTGTGTGACAAGGTAAATACATGAAGATGAAAAACATATGCACTTTCAAGCCATTAGATCAATTTGCACTACTACCAGTATACAGTACTGTTCCGTACAAGGATGAGGCTACATATTTATTATGCAATATCAACATGAGGTAATATGCTGTGGATCAAATTACTCTCAAGAATACTACAGACTATTTACAACGGATACGCTGATCATACATGCTGGGTAAATATCAACATTTATGCACTGTAGGTTTGCTAAAAGCTATCATGAGGTCTCTAATCAGAATCATTTTTGGTAACAGAGTTGGAAGACCCAATAATGCTCAGGTTAGAGAGTTCTTGTTGTGGGGTTGGGGGGTTCGTAGGGTGGATCTTGCGCAGGCCTGGGGGTGTCCCAGGACGAGGTGGCCCCAGGAAAGACAAAGACCCCAGACGAGAGGGGCAGCAGCCCAGGCCACTGGGTCACACAGAGGGGAGAATGTGAGTTGCTCAGTGCAGCAGATGCTAGCTCACGGCCAAGATGGAGCCCTACGGAGGGGCTGCTCTTCATTGTGGACGACACGCTGTCAATGGTTGACCATGACGGTGAAGGCAAAAGACCCTCAGGACCTGGAACTGTCCTTATTGTTGCCTGAGGAGTGAAATTAAAGTGCAGATTTAGAAGAACGTTGCTTTGGTTTGTGCAGGGTTGGAGTAATGTTTATCAACACGTGCTGCCATCTAATGGTCAAACAAGGAATGCTCAGCGTTGTTAGTTCAGGCAGGCCACAAAGCCCGGCCATGCAAAATCTCAATCGTCAGCTGATTTCCAAAACTGCTCAGCTGGTCACGGCTAAGCATATTGTTGGCCAAACTAGTCAGGGCGCTTATTTAAACGTCCTTAGCCTACTCCCATTCGCGGCGCTTCCGCTGCAAGCTTTTTTGCAATACACCTCCACCCCACCTCCTCCGTTCATGCTGTGTCTGACTTACTCAATGTCACAGTGTTGTCATTGATGCTTGCTCTGTTCTGTACTCTATGGGGGGTATTTTGCTTCTCCCCCTGTCTTGGGCTTTCCATGTTTGCACATGTTAGGGCAGCTCCCAGAACATGCCTTGCCGCCAAATATAAATAATTGCAAGTGTAAATTTCTTGCACATATTGACATGCTCGCCAACCCTCCTCCTAGGAGAACCCACACTTTAGTGCAATAACACAATTGTAAGACCCGTGGTTGTAAAATGACCACCAAATATTAATTATCACTTAGCTCTCCAAAAAAACACATTTGCTAATGTTTTTCTTTTTTTTTAAAGACCACATTTACATAGGCAATGGGTCCTATTTTTTGACATTATATTGAAAATGTGGTCTAAACATGAGCAAATGTGTTTTTACAACCACAGGTCTTCTAGAGTATTCCTTTTTATATAGTGTTTTTTCAAAGCATAGTTGTTATCAAAGGAAGGGTAGAGAGAAGAGAAGGGACTGATTTGCTGCTAGTTAGGTAAACCCTCACAGTTAGAGTACGAACCAGGAGGTGATTAGAAGAGCTTGCCTTTTGTGTTCGAGGCCCCTCCTGCTCCCACCGCTGCTCTCCGAGGCGGAGGGAGTTTGTGCACGGCGTGTGTGTCACTATGAGCACCTCCTGGGCCCAGCTCTCCATCAGCCACTGGAGGTCATTGGTCAGATGGCCGTCACTGAGGTCATCCATGCATCTGCTGGAGTAGCAACGTGTCTTGTTATTGCTGTTATTGGCCTGGGCTTGAGCCAGCCCCACTATTGGCTTATGAGGAGGGGGTGTGGTGCTAGCTGTTGCTTGTTGTGTTTGATTAGACGCTCCTGGCCCTGCTCCAGACCCTGCAGGGCACACACACACAGACACACACCGTGATCAGTATGTTACAGTAAGTGGATGCATTATGAATCATTAGTTCACTTGTAGTAAATGTTACAGTAAGTGGATGCATTATGAATCATTAGTTCACTTGTAGTAAATGTTACAGTAAGTGGATGCATTATGAATCATTAGTTCACTTGTAGTAAATGTTGTTGTCTCTACGTACTGCTACCGCGTTCCTTGCCAAGACACAGTCTTTTCAGTGTTGACCCTATGAAACAAAAACAACAAAGGATTCATACGCGGTGAATGTGCATAACTACAAGGTGCTGTCTGTCTGTCCAGCTGCTGGAGGCAATACCCAGCACAATGCAACACTATGACCAAACAATGGAAAAACAAAGTGAAGCCAGTCCATATGAATGAGCAATCATGCAGGTAGTCCACAAGACATCTAACAGAGCCATGCAGACACGTTTGAGGTCTTGCACCATAGGTAACATACGGCAGTGGTCCGAAACACTAGATACCACTTAATATAATAATCATATTTAGACCGGGGTCTGAGGGGGTACATTGGGAACCACTGACATGCTTTATAATAGCATATTAGACACAACTTCCGTGTATACTTCCGTATAACTGCTTTGAATAAGCAACATGACACTGCACAAGCAAACACAAGCAGGAATCGAGGACAGATGATGCACACAGACAGATGCGGTAACAAAGACAGGATAAATAAGGCAGTATAAGATGTGGAAAAGACAAGAGGTGAAGTCACAGGGGAGGCGAAGAGATACAAACAGATTGACAGAGACACAGGCCCACTGAGAAATCTAGCTCGTGGCTTGCTACTGGATTTATAGGTGACTCTCTCCGCTGATTGTGGGTTATTAGGCCAGCCTGCAGAGTATATAGGGAAATAGGAGAGAGGACACTAGGGTAAAAAGACCACATCTCAGATATATCTCTGATAAATAAATGTTAAGTTTAGCTACAGTAAGTTACTTCCTTCTTACAACCTGTTGGAGGCATTGTATGTTTTATGTCGAATGCAAATGTAAATGCATATCTCGACCACTGCAAGCTTTCTGTTATCAAAACATAGAGATGAAGACTACCAACCCATACCCTGCACTCACGCCACCAGCTACACTAACTACGACTAACAATCACAGAGTAGATATGTGTCGGCGATGCCCCACCCTCTTCTTGGCGATCAAAAATGGAGCAGAAACTGTGTGCTTGTTCATTTACCGGGATATACATTTAGAGGTTTATCTACAATTTACGTAGTTCGTTCATGAGTTTGTTCACGCATTGTAGCAAGGCAGACACACTAAAGTGTACCTCTTTGAGTGACAGGACAGACACGCCCACCAGCAACGGCTACAAAGCGACCTGGCTACAACCAGCTACAAAATCGCTGGCGGTGTGAGTGCAGGGTTAGACTGTGTTTATTTTCTGAAATATACATGCAAGTTCACATGCTGAAGCTTGTGGTCCATCTTTCACAGACAGCGAGTCACTTGTAGTGTTTTTATTCAAGTTTATGTTTTGGGGTTAAAACTTGAACTATACAACAAACTGGTGTACTGTAGCCTGAGAATCTATATGGCCAAAGACTACGTCATAGACTCCTTACCAATGTCGGTAGTTAACGAACGCACCTGTGAGCTGCTGATCCAGTGTGTAAACTGTACCGCAAATGTCTTCCTATTGTAGTAAGGAAATTATGGCTTTATGGTTACAGTGGTACATGTCTCCATACAAGCTATCAGTGAGGTTATAGGCTAATAAGTTATGAAACCTATTCTTTGAAAACACTGCATAGCGAGTTATAGCACCACAACACAAGTAAGATAAACTACCCACATTACACATAGTGGTTGACTGATCACCTTGTCCGGGTGGAGCTTGTGTTGCAGCACTGTCTCCATGGAGACCGGCATATATGTTATCAGTAGACAAGGAGCCCTTGAGTGAGCAGGGTTGTTGGGTCTGGACGGGCTCTGGGGTGGTGCTAGGCAAGTGACCGGTGCCTGACCGGGCTCTGCTGTGTGAAGGCACAGGACCTTTGGCTGGAGACCCATTTAAACTCACTGTGGGCTCACCTGCATCTGTTTAACAGAACATTAAAAACACACATTTATACAGTAGGCTACATATGCTGTAGATACATTGTACAATCTGCAAATCGTCTCTGGAACAAAATAGCATGCTCCTCCTATCGTTACATATGGTCGTTATCGAAAACAAACAATCATCAGAATGTCCATAGTGTTTTCTTGCATGTAACAATTATTTACATGCAAGAACAATCCTCGGCGTGAGCAACCATTCGCAATAGAAATGATGTCATATTTTTCACACGTGTATCATGCATGAAACAACACAGTAAGAACTAATCTAATCTGAGATGCGCTATTAGAACAACATTGTTGTTCCACCAGGGCATTCACGTCAATAATGTACACTGTTGCATAGTTAAAGAGCAGTCAGATTCTAAGTCGTAATAAATTCTCCTTTACACCTTTCCCTGAACGTGAAAGTGGTTAGGAAATACATTACATAATATATTTGACTGTTCACCCGCAGCTTACTTCTGCCCTCTAGTGGTCAACAATTCTCTTTGAGCAGATTTCCGTTCCAAACACATTACTCACTGTTTTTACTGGAGTCACTAGCTTTGGTTGTGACGTTTCTGAACTGCTGAACAAAAGGGCTGAGGAGTCGGCCAGCCTTCAGTTTATGCTTGCTGGACCTCTTCCTGCGGCCAGTAGGAGGTGCTGTGTGCGACAGGCCCAGGCCTGGAGGTGGAGCTTTACCCAGACGATGATACAACAGCTCCACCTCTCCTCTCTGATGAGCCTGCAGCTCAGAGATCTCCTTCAGGTGCCTGGTGGATGGAGGAGGGATTATAGTGTCACATACAAGTTATACTGCAGCCTCCATATGTCACTTTCCCTGTTGGAGCGATTTAAAATATTTGTATGATAATCTCTTTACACTAGTTGTATTCAACCCTGATTAAAATGTGTCATCAAGCATTGATAACGACCCATTCATTTGAATCAGGTGTGTTGGAGCAGTGAGATATCATAAAAATGCAGAACGTTTGGGTCCCTAGGACCAGGGTTGAATACTACTGCTTAACTCCAGGATGAATACACATTTCTACATATATGTCTATTGCCTACTAACATGTCAATGTTATACAGATGCATATATTTCCTATTGTCTCTTATGCATACAGTATGTGTCACCTCAAAGGATAAATATAATATGATAGCTTAATAATAACTGAAGAGGATCTGTCTCTTGTGTGTTGTGTGTGATCACATATTGAATGTGTTGAACCTTTGGCATGAAGGTTATTGGCTCGTTGCTCATTGTTTTCCTATAATATGTCCAAAATAAACACATGTTAATGCTTAACCCAGCACCAACTGGAAATGTACTTTGGAAACGCTTTCTTTTACAACCTTATGTGATTTTCACAGAAGGTTTCCAAAGATAGTTTCAGAAATGCCTTGCTGATTTGACATGATCAGAAATGCCATTCACTAGATTGATCTTTGTCTATACTGTTGCACTGGTACAACAAAATAGAATGCACTCACAATTACCAATATAAGATACACCTGTGTTTATCCTACTATGCATAGGATAAACATAGTTTATGTTTGCATACTATGTTTGCATTGCTGTATATGCTGTATGCTCGTATATACGACCAAATGCTTCTGCTGACTTGCACATTAGTGCCTTGCGTTCCAGTCCTACTCTGTTCCTACAGTTGTTCCTGTCAATTGTCCAGCACGTACCGCCACAAACCCACACATCAATCTTTCCTGTGCTAGGTCAGGGGTTCCCAAACGTTTTTGTGCCAGGACCAACCTAGAGAGGACTAATCTATATAGAGACCCACCAAACACCAAGTACCAATAATGTAATTTAGCTATACCTGTGTGCGCCAAATATTTTTGAGCAGAGCGCTCCAGAATCTATGCTGTGCACACGGCTAAATAGGATTCATCCAATCAAGAACAAGTAAGCTATTTTGTCACAACCCTACTCACGACCAATGAGTGGAAGAACACGATAGTAAAGCGCAGAAGCCTTTCATTGATATTCTTCATTCATTCAATGGTCGCTTGCAATTTTCGCGAGCCACTCACTCCCACTCAGTGACCCACAGTTTGAAAACCGCTGCTCTAGGACTTCTAAATCAAACAATCATAATGTAATATAGCCCAACTCCTCCCTGTTTTGTAACCTTGCGTTCATTTAACATGTAGCAAACGTTCCACCATCCTGAACACGGGCGTAGTTTGCACTGGAGTTCACTTAGTCACTGTGGACGGCAGACCAATCAAGAGTGGGGCTGGCTAAGTGTGATGACGATGTAGTGAAGCGTGTGGCCTGGTAAAACTGGATGAAGAGATGAATTTGTCTGTGACAATAGATTCTAAGTTAACCTGAGGGATATGCCCAGTAGGATATAGGATACAGTGATTGTAAATAATCCCCAATGGGGACCCTATAAGTCACATGTGTCAGAATCAAGGCCCGCAGCACAATTTTATCTGGCCCGCTAGAAAATATAATGTATCTATCATAACTGGCCCGCCGGTATATGATTGATGCACATCGCTAAAAATACAAGTCCCAGAATGCACTCCAACAGGGAGCATGCCGACCTGCGCCAGTCCAGATACACCTTCCCCCGACAAAATGTAATAACCGATCACTTGCTATATTGGCTAGTTAACAAATTCAAACTAAATGTTAAACAAGGTATGGCAAAAAACCCAGTTAACTCATTGAGACCTGTCGGATGCAATGTTTGCGTGATTCTCCCTTTAAGACGGAAAGAAACGAAGAACGCATTTTAGATTGTGTCATTGTTTTCAAGACACGGCGGATGAAAAACATTGTTATTCACTGAAATACACGCAGGGAAGCTAAATGCATTATTTCTTATTCACTGATAGCATTTGCGTGGATAGCAAAAATGTTTCCAAAGATATATTGCTAAAGGCTGGAGATCTAATCTGAGTGAGGGGAGTATGACTCCCATAGCCTACAGCAGTTGAGGATGTGAACATAATTTCGAAACCAGATTATGATGTGACTGCTGATGCTAACCAAGGCTCACTGGGTAAGAGATGTGTTTGAGGAGGAGGATTACAGAGAAGTTTGCCTGATTTCACGGTGACTGGAAAACAGGGAAATGTTGCCTACATACACTATAAACCAAACTCTGTCCGTAAAAATAATGATGGTAATAAATTACAATGGCGATTATAATGTAAAACATTGATTATAATAGGCTAGAATGCCTTTATGTGTAGAAATGTGTAGCCTAATTTGTGTATTTTCTAATAATGTGAATGGTGATTAGGGCTTATTATTATTATTTCCAATGTAAACCAAAGCGTTTTGCTCTCAAATGTATCTGCTACAGAGGCTGGGTTTTGTGATCATTGACAATTTTGTCAAGTTAACCATATGGTTTTAGAATGCTTTTTTTAGAGGGCTCCTTGGGTCTTTACTATTCTGTACCACTGCTAATCTAGGCTATTGATGCACAATGAATCATGGGAAATACAGTATGTCAGCTCAAGAATAAGGTCAGAGGTCTAAATTATGCTCATCACTTAGGCTACATTTAAGCAAGCCTCCTAAAAGAAATGGCCAAACGCAAAGTTGACTCTTTAAACATGGTCTTTCAAGACAGAATGGTGTATGTGAGAAGGCTATATGTTTACTTGAATTAACCATAAATCAGTCTTGTTTGTGGAGTTGCCGGTCGTAATTAGAGAATATAACATAAGATGGAATGACTGTTTGGCCCTCGACATGGTCCCAATTCTTAATTTTGGCCCTCTCTGGGATTGAATTTGACTCCCCTGCTATAAGTGAATTGAAGGTCTGGCCCCACCAGCATATACACACAAATGTCCCACAATGCTCCCCAGGCAGAGCTTACTTCTCCCTGAGTCTCTGCAGCTCTCTCTTCATGTCTGAATCCTCCACCTCTGAGTCGTTGTCGCTGCTGGCATAGGCCGAGCCTGGTGGACCACCGCCGTGAAGCGGCGAGTCGGAGCTCTGCACGCTACTGCTGCGGCCCGAGCGGCGGAGAAAGGCCACGGCCCTCTTCACCAGGTCGCTCCCCCGGCGCTCGGAGCGCGCATGGCGGGACGGCGTGTCGGCCGCCAGCTTGGCGGGGCTGCTATCCGCCCCGGAGTCCGAGGACAGGAAGCGGGCACGTGCTCTCGCCGCGGGGCGGTCGGCGGGCGCCGAGGCGGAGGTTGGGGCGTGAGCTAGGGACCCGCGCTTGGCCAGCGAAGGTGGCGTCTCCAGGTAGAAGTCAGGTGGGGCGGAGTATCGGCTGCCCCGAGTCCTCAGAGTGATGTCGTCTTCAGTGCTGACCACAGAGAAGCGACCAATGGTAGTGGAGGCTGTCATAGACTCAGCCTGGCTGTAGCCTGCCTGGCTGTAACCACGGTCACTAGCCGAGTGTGTCGGGGAGCCAGCGATGGTCCAGCTCCTCTGCTTCACGTCCCGCCTGTTAGCCACCTCTGGCAGAGCAGAGGTCATCTGTAGACAAAGACAGCAACCCATTCATTACAGTATATAGTAAGCTCATCTTATTATTGGTACAAATTGCGTTGTAGGGCTGCTAGAACACTACATGTAACCGGGTGAGACAGATGGTTCGTTTTGAGACCAAACTGAGGAGTCTTAAAAGCCAATTCATTCTGCTTGTAAAGCAAAAACATTTAAAGAATCCCTATCGTACCTTGAATCGGCCTCGCGTTCCAGAACAGGAAACAGAATGAGGAACGTTCCTTCTGTACATGGAAGCTGCCGAAAGATTTTCTGATTAGTAAGCACTGAAGGAAAGACATTTTGAACCAACAATAAAACCTAACCCAACCCAGGCCAGTGTGATTATATTATATATATTATACGTACCACACACAGCTGAATCACTGAGCGTGCTCAAACTATCCATTCTTTCTGGAATTTGAGGCTGAGGAAGTGACAACATTTAAGATTATTATAAAGCAGAGTGTTAAATATGATACCTTCTATGAAAGTTTTTTAATCCATACAAATGTGTATTTTCAAGAATGTAATAACTTTTGTAGTAGTTATTACCTTGTAGATGTAGCTTGTTTCTATGGAGGAATTTAGGGTTTTATTTTAGAATGTACTAATTATGTGTTATTTGTAGGCCAATAAGCTGTGTATCCTTGAATGTCTAACCTGCCCCTAAAACAGGTTAGGTGTAAATTACAATGGCGATGTACCCCGTAAAAAAGTACTCCACCATTGTGAAATCCAGGGTGGAGTCGCACACATTCTGAAGAATTAGTAACTACCGTAATGCTAACCTTACACAAAGACTTTGAAAAGACTCTAGAAAGAATTCTAAAAGACAAAAGTCTCACTGTCTCCACTGACCATACATACCTTTGAACAGACTACGAAAAGTCAGTCCTGGAGTTGTTTCTTTCATATTAGGCCTATCATACTCCATGTGGCCCTTTTCCATTGCACAAGCAGGCTCATGCAACACATTTCAAAACAAGCCATTGTTGACAATGTTCATTGACTCACTATTTGCATGAGGCAAGACTTTTAGATAATATTAAACATGTTTGATTTTGTCGGAAGGTCAACACGAGTGACTTAAGACAGAGCTGATTGCCACCTTACACCAAACGATCAAGATGACAGGAGCGCGCTACAACTCTGTCGAGGCTATTGGGATATTATTCCAACATTGAAAATGTTTCTGCGACAGTGTCTTGTCAGTGCTTTGTTTGGTGCCCTCTATGGTAGGTATTGTATCCATGCTAAAATACTCATTAATACCTACAGACCAATATGAAAATCCACTTTATATTAGTGTACATGATTTAGATTTAGATTTTTGATCTTATATTTAAGATAAAATAAAACAAAACATTTTGGTCTTAAAGTTATAGTCATATATTTCAAGCTAATACACTTTTTGTCAAACTCAGCAAATATCTCTTTGAATTAATCTTCTACACAGCCCTGGCTCCGTAAATAGGAACATAAACAAATAAGTGGCAAACACCGCTCTCAACAACAAAGTCGTAGCACTATGCTTTGCTTCACAATACATTTACATGTGTGGGGCGGCGCTGCTGAGGGATATTGTTTTGAAGTTAGCAAGCGTTCTTGAGAATGACTGACCCTGCCTTTAACACTGCTTGGTGAGATATCTGGATTAAGGAGCTTGTCTCACATGCTGGCTCCAGTAGTTTTGCTTGTGTTGCGTTGTGTTTACCAGCTGTGTTGTGTGTATCAGCTGTGTTGTGTTGTGTTGTGTTTACCAGCTGTGTTGTGTGTATCAGCTGTGTTGTGTTGTGTTGTGTTTACCAGCTGTGTTGTGTGTATCA
>JAODOY010051447.1:0-18611 GCA_025399855.1 Forbesichthys papilliferus | reverse complement strand
GTTGCTATATGGAGCTTTCTGATTATGTCTTGCCTGACTGATCAAATGGATGTTAAACTACAATTTACTCCATTCTATGTATAGGCATATTATGTCTTTATATGTGACCATAATCTCTTCTAAACTCTGATAGGAATATCCTACACACAAGCACACACAGACACAAAATGTACAGACCATAATCACAGTAAACAGTAACAGCTACCCTGATGTGTGTGGCCGGCTGCCTGCACACCGGCAAGAGCAAAGAAGGGAGGATGGGTGTCTCTTTATCACATGCATATATCATATTTTCTGTACTTGTCTGTTTCATTGTAGTGCATTGAATGCCAATATGCTATATGGAGGATATAAGTATAATTGATAACCTGCTAAATGGAAGAAATGTAGTTCACAATACATCCATAATAAATAATTAGAAGTTATTTCATTATATTAGTGAAACTTATAATTACAATAAATATATCCATGCAACCTTAAGTCTTATAATACATCTTAGTGAAATTCTTCATAGAAATCAGATGCTTCTGAGTCTAATTTGCTGTCACATTAACATGAACCATTGTACCTTTGTGAGGACCCAGAAGTGGGAGGTACCCTTCCATATATGGACATATAAGGAGGAGCTGTGTGTGTGTGAACAGCAGGTGCAGTACCTGACTAGGTCGTTAGAGGGAGCTATAGAGAAATTTCCACACACACTTCACACATTTAAAATTACCAAAAAACATGAATTTTGAGCCAAAGCTAAAAACAACATAGGCACCATCAGGAGGAGTCCTGGATTCATTTAAAAAGCCTATACTTTGTGGGGACGCTGATTTTTGTCCCCACGACGTTTAGGGTCCCCATGACGAGACTGTGTTAACAACTTTTCGTCCCTATAAAGATAGGAATACAAACGCACACACACACACACACAAACAGTCTCAAACACACTAACACACACACACTCACACACACACACACACACACACTCACACACACATGCACACACCCTTGTTCTCTGCACAGAATCTTTCTCTTCACTGACTTCCTGATCAATCAGCATCAAAGCATGGTACGATCTAGCAGACAGCCCGTGAATCAATAGCTATAGGTTTCCCATGTCCGGCGGGGCTTGTGGGCACACTTGCAAAGCAGCCATGTTGCTCTGGCCCACGTGACAAGACAAAACAAATCTGATACATCCCGTTTGACTATACACAAATGTTGTGCTCGTGCACGTAACCAGTCACACGCATCCCTGCTTGAATGTGCACATGCACACGCAGTCATTTGTCCAACTTTCCAGTGATGAGGTCCAAGAGCCTTCGTGGAATAGCATTTCAAAACACACACGCGCACACACACACACACGCACACACACACACACGCACACACACACACACACACACACACGCGCATATACACACCGGAAACAATTGGACAGGTGGGATATGTTTAGTACCTCTAGACCCGACCCCTCTCCCTCATATGCACACACACGCACACGCACACACACACACATTCATGCATTCGTGCCCTTTCCCCCCCCCCTTTCATCCTATCCAGTGAACACATTTGCCACACAGCCCCGGGAGTGAGGGTTTTTTGTGGTGTGTGCCGTGCACAGAGCCGCGCACGGGCCAGAACGTACATCTCAGCCAAGGGGACGAGGGGACAGAGGCGGCCTATAAATAGCAACCAGGAATGGCGTTGATAGGCCCTGTAAAAAGAAGTGGAGAGGGGGGGAGTGGAAAAAGGATTAAAAGAGATACAGAGACGAACAGCAGCTTGACGCGCGTGTGTGTGTGCGTGTGCGTGTGTGTGTGTGTGTGATATTTTATTTTGTGTGAATGATTATATGGATTCTTTTGCACCTGCGTGTATGCACACACACACACACACACACACGCGCAGGTGCAAAAAAACATCCATACAATCACTTTTATTTTCTTTTTTCTGCCGTGCCGTTCTACATTTTTTTTCCACCCGTTTCTGTGAAAGATATTTGACATGATGGTCAACACCCTGCTCAAATAACAGGGAGTAGGTTGGCTGGCTGATCACGCAGGTTTTTGAGCTTTATGAGCCACAAAAGAAAGTGGTTGACCCCTTGGTGTGTGCGTGCGTGTGTGTGTGTGTGTAAGGGGACCACACACACACGACTTATCTCAGATGTGGAGTAACTGACGTTAACAAGTGGGTGATGAGTAAGCAGAATCCGCAAACTCGCTGCTAATTCGTTATTTCCTTTCTTTTTCTTTTTTTGGTCGGCATGACTACGCCTATGTGTCATGATGTCATTTTGTCAATCTCTCACCCCGAGCAGGGCTGCGGTGTCATTCGGATGTGAAAACGGACATGCTCTGATTACGCTGCAGTTGGCCAACCAGTGGCCACAAGTAAAACAGCCCCGTCGTTCATTTGCATTTTGTGCTACTGCAAGTTATATAAGAATATATACAGTGTGTTATATGTGACAGCTGTTAAACAGCTGTGTAAGAGACATCTAACGGTAATCAGCTTTGCTCCAAGAACTATAAATGTGCCAAAGGATAATATAGGATTAAATACACAAGTTAAAAACGCAATGAGTAGCTACAGACAGGCCATTTATGGACTTTGATTCCCATAGCCGTTTCCTTGGTGGCAGTTGTCATATTGACAATCTGTCTGCAAGGATTAGGTTTCCAGTGCATTGTAATTGGACGCCTCTGTGTGTGTGTGTGTGTTGTGGGTGTTTTCTGTGTTTGCCCCCACCTGCCTGTCTGTAGCTAGCTGTGTGTGCAATATCCACCGACATATATGTTTGCTGATTTCATACATGTGTTCAAATGACAGACAGAACTAGCTCTTTGTGTCAACTTGGTGTGGTCTCTGTGTGGTCCCATACAGGCTCCCAGTAGCCTCTCAGAGCCTTGCTGTGTCACTGGACCAGTTTGTGTGTGTGTGTGCGCAGCTCCTGTGAGAAAGATCAATAAAAGGTTAACTTAACCTCAGTCAACTGTTGAAGAGGCCTTCAGATCTTCCCCGCGATCTCCTGCTTCCTCTGTCTCTCTCTCTCTCTCTCTCTCTCTCTCTCTCTCTCTCGCTCTCTCTTGCTCTTTGCCACACCTTCCCCTGGGGGATGGAGGGATTGTGATCGGAGAACGGAGGCGGGGCTCCCGGCCCGAGCACACCTGTGCTCATTTCCTCCCATCCCGTCTCTCTCATGTAATGATTTGTTTGGCTCGCCACCTGCCAGGTGGCGGAAACACCCCTTAGCAAACGGAACGCTTTAAAAACGGCCTCCTGGCTTTCGCTTCGGGAGGTTTGTATTTTCTTCTTTATTTTCTTTTTTATCCATCAAAAAACATTCTTTTTAGTTTGTCCCTTATCGTGATCCTGTGTTTAAAGTTAAAGTGGATTCATACACAGATTGCTTACAAATCTCAATATATGCAAATTGGGGGCACGCTGTTTTTCAAAGAGCTTCAGTGTTGCTTTGACGTGTCGTTGCCCCGACGGTCAAAAATGTACTCGCCCACCCTCCCCGCCCCACCACCACCCTCCCCGCCCCACCACCACCCTCCCCGCCCCACCACCACCCCTTTAGAACCTCTTCCACACCGCCTTGGGGGGTGTTGGAGCACAGGTCCCAGGCCCTGGGAGGGGTCAAAGGGCGCCCACACACAATAGTTCCTCTCCACTGGGTCAGCTTTTGGTCAGGGAGACAAAAACGAGGATGACCAGGGTTTGACAAACTATGTCCGTGTTCCAGGGTGCTGGAGTGACATGTCGGAGTAGGGGGGCGGGAGAGGGGGGGGAGAAGGGGAGAGGGAGAGAGGGGGAGAAGGAGAGGAGGAAGAAAAGTTCAGTGTGCAGCATACTGAAAACTTTCCTTCTCTCTCACCACTCTCACACATCCCATCACACGTGCACGCACGCGCGCACACGCATGCACACACACACACACACACTCATTTCCACGTGATTTACCAGCTTAAAAATATGCCCAAAGTGTTGCTTGTTTCCTCTCGTCAGTCTCCATCACGATAAGCCAGGTCTAAACCCACATAGCCTCTCAGAAACTAACTTGTTCTATATATCTGCTGTATTTATATATATATATATATATATATATGTATGTATGTATATGTGCTGTATACCGTGAGGGCAAACTAGTCCTCTCTACCTCTAATTTTTATGCAGTTCCTATTTCATCCTGCTGTCCTCCACATCTAGCTCACACCTTCCCCTCCCCCACAGCACTTTTCCCTCTCTCTCTGTTTTTATTCGGTGCCATTGATCATGCATGCAGAAATTCAGCACGCCCAATGCCGGCCCTGGCCAGGGTATAGGCTAGCTGGTGCAAGGTCCTGTCCTACATACTGCTCTCTCTCTCTCTCTCTCTCTCTCTCTCTCTCTCTCGCTATGGTCCACCAGGCTACAGTCACACCCCCTCCCCGATCACTACACCCCCACCACCCACACACCCACACACACACACACACACACAGCCACACATAACCGCTGCCGTTCACACAAACGCCCCGCGGCCCCTAACAGAATAACATGCACAAACACAAACACATACACATACTGTCACATGGAGCACAAAATACATATTAGCGGAATGTTATAAAGTAGTTGAGATAGGAGGCCGTTAGCATCACAGCTATTAGCTCTACGTGTCTCTCTTTCATATGCATATATGCCACGCCACACACATTTATTAAATACCCCTCAGCAATGCCCACATACATATGCCCAAACACTCAAAGCTGCAGTGAGATGCTGTGCGATAAGAAGATTACAGTCTAATCTGTGGCCAAATATTCCATCTAAACTAGTTGCGTTTCTGCCATTTGCCATCTAAACTCAAAAGCATAGTTCATCCACTGTATAGTTTATTTTTATGTTGTTTGTACAGTATACTGTACTGTTCTGTACTGTACATTGAAAAGGCAAGTTTTCACACTACAGTGTGAGAACCATAACTTTAGCAGGGCAGCCAGCTGTGAAGTGTGGCCAGCTACTCTTCCTAGTTTTGGCCAATCCCTTAAAGTAAAGCAGCTAATCTTCCACTTAGCTGGTTAGGGAAGCCTGCCACTTGGGTGTGGTTGGGGCATGGGGTCCCTCCCAGCACAGCACCTGGGTTGGCTGGGGCTCAGATGAAGAGTTGGTTACGACGCCATGGGGGCTTAGGGAAGGAAGGAAGGTCCCTAAAGAGTGAATAATAAATAGGGTAAGGCTGAAGAGACTTAATCACGGCTTGGCTCGACTCCGGGTTAAGGGTTGGATTGATGAGGACTGTTTTGAATGGATGATGTTTGGTTGAGGTTCTGTTGGGCCCAGGTTGAAGATAAAAGGAGGTTGGATTACTGTTTTGGTTGGGTAGGCTGTTGATTGGATGAGGGTTTGCCTTAATATTAATAAAAGGGATTGGTGTGCATATGTTTGTTAAATATGAATGGTGGTTTGAGGAGATCTAATTGGACAGTGAGGAAATAAAGCAAGATGGACTCCTTTAAGATCAGAGGACCATTACTGTGCCTGTCATTAATCATCCCATTCTCTCTATAGCAGTAGGCTTGTTCCCTGGACTTCATTCCCTACTGGCTGGTCTATTCACCTGGTCGCTGACAGACATGCCTCAGAGCCAGTGGGCTTGCTACGTCGGTCATTGACGTAGGCACCAATAGCACATCTGAAAATTATCCGTGCTGTGTTGATCAGCCCTGTCACGGACAACGGGGAAACACTACGGAAAGCGCCACTGGCATGAATAAATGCAACGGGCAAGAGGAGAGGGCAGGTTCGTTCGACAGCGCTTCGTCACCACGGAAAACGAGGTAGAGGCGGAGTCTGCTCTGCCGTGTGTTTGTGCGTGCGCGCACGCTTGCGCGGTCGCGGCACCGCGTTGTCCCTGCTCGTTTTTAGCCTACCCCCGCCCCCACTGATCCTCCCTCACCCGCCCCCGAGTCTGGAGCAGTGGAGCTCGCTGCCGATCCTCGCCTCACAGTGCGGGAATACTAGTGAAGCAGAATGGATACGGAAGGGAGCCAGACCAGCCTGTCCTCCACGGACAACTCCCCCCACGATCCCTGGTAAAGCCTCACTCGCCGCCTTGTCTCCGTCTCTGCCCGGCTTCTTTCAGTAGGAGTTTACATTGGACTTTAGTTTTAGTGCGGAGCCCGACGGAGCAGCGCCGAAACAAAAGAAAAGCATGCTTTCTCTGATGTGATCCCCAGTGTGTGATCCACCGAACCGTGGAGCACTGGCGCTCACAGAGGCGCACGGTTGTTTTCTGTTTGTTTTGACCTGCTTTATGGACACGGCATATTGCAACTTTCCCTCATCACCTGGAAGACCTCGCTCTCTTTCTCTAGGGACTATAACGGCCCAAGTGGCCATTGGTGACTTCGCAACATGGCCGATATTTTCCTTCTTACTTTAACAATGCTGTATTTAATCTAAATCTCCACACTTATGTTGTGCTTGTTACCCGTGTCGTGGTTATACGAAGTGTGTCATTGATTTGCACTTATGTCCTCTATTTCTCTTATTCAGCAAAATGTTCATCGGAGGTCTGAGTTGGCAGACAACGCAAGGTGAGATGTCCCGCACTCTACTTTAACAAGTCTATGTTAGCTGTTAATGTAGGCTACGATAGCCTATTTATTTGATGGATTTCACCGGGTAGATATTTGACATTTTCTTCTCTCGTATAGCCTACTAGCCTACGTCACCTGGGAAGCAGTCTCAAGTTCATGCCAAGTAAATAGTTGGACCGTGTAAATCAAAGCCTTCTATTCAGCAAGGATCAGCTTCTATGGGATTTAGAATCGCTGTAACACATGGAGATTAACCCTGGAAATGCGCGTACAATGGCTTGTAGGGGTTTCTGCCTCGCTGTCATAACACCTTTTATTGACAAAATACACAGCTCATTACACTGCGTGCAATTGTGAACTTGTCTTTGGGATGCTCGGTGTAGGCTACTGGTATGTTTTGTTATGTCACGGTGTTGTTGCATTGAAACCATTCATTTATTGTCGTTAAGTGCAGTCGACAGAATAGCCTACTCCGGATTGTGATCGCCAGTTTACGTAAGCTATTTGAAACCGGGATAATTTTATATTGTAGCCGATCTTTGTTAGCTCTAGTAGGCCTATGCTGAATAGCCAAAAGCCCATCTTTCTTTGGCAGTGACTCGACTCGAGGGACACAAACAACGTGGTCGAATCGAGCTCGACCCCATTGTCTCCCGTCAGAGCAGTCCCGACATGGGCCAGTCTACGAGCTATTTTCTTGATTTTGACGTTATTATTTCCGTTTTCCAGAGGGTCTGAAGGAGTACTTCTGTAAATTCGGTGAGGTGAAAGAGTGCATGGTGATGCGAGATCCCGTTACCAAGCGGTCGAGGTAAGGGAGGCGTGCGTCCCACCGTCCTATCACGGGCACCGAATCATTTAGCCTATGTTAGAATCTACTGTTCATTTATTTAGATTATTGTTCACTTTCATTTCAGGGGATTTGGGTTCGTAACATACGCAGATCAAGCTGGCGTAGACAAGGTTTTGGCACAGAACAGACACGAACTGGATTCTAAAACGGTAAGTTCATTTTTACGAGTTTGACGGTGACTATAGGATAACTTTATTTCATTCGTTTATTTTTTGTAACAGTTATTCAGATTGTGTACAGAATGTTGTCCTTCGTGCATTTCCTCACGCATGGCTTGTAAAGTTGATGAGTGCGTTTTGGGGCCGCCCCCCCCCCCCCTTTCATTTCCCCCTCCAAATCCCGGTTCAAGGCGCCAACATGAAAGCGTTCTTTCTTGGTCCTCATTGCTATGGTTACCTGGGGACCAGAATGGGGTAGAAGCTCCTGCGAAATACACTGGCTTTTGTAGGAAACAAACATTAGTGAAACTATCAGCTCTTGAGAGGAAAGTTAGAAGCAGGAAATATATTATGGCAAATGCAACAGACCCATCATCGTGCATAATAAGCCAGGTATGTCACACAATGTTTGTGCCCTTTCTTGAATTTAAATCTTTATAAGAAGGCGTGAATGCTTCTTCCCTCTTGGTCATGTAGATATAGGCCCATCTAATGAACACACACACACACACGCACACACGCAGGATCATTTGAGAGTAAAAATCAGTGGCTCAGAAAGAGATGAGATCGAGGCACAAGGGTGGAGAAAGGTAAAATTGGTTGGTTGTCAGAGCAGGCTTGTTGCCGGGGGTGACACCGGCCCCAGGGGAGGGTATTGTGACTTGGTGACCTTGTGGGATTTATGTCTCCATAACAACTCCCATTCTTTTTTACCTCCCCTTAAGATACTGTTTGAGCAGCACACTTAGTACAGCAGAATGAATTAGTCTCACTTAAAGGCGTAGTCCACTATTGCACGCTAATTGTAAGATATTAAATACACTTAGTCAAATTCAACAAACATCTCCTCATATTTCGCTATCTTACCATTCTCTGTGCCTGTTGAAAAAAGAACCTGATACTTACACGGTCCTGGCTCCGAAAATAGGATCACGAACAAATTAGGCGAACACCGCTCACAACAACAAAGCCGTGGTAATACCAGAGTACTATGCTTTGCTTCACAATGCTTTTCAATGTGTGGGGCGGTGCTGCAGAGGGATATTGTTTGGATTTGAGCTCGAAGTTAGCAAGTGTCTTAATCCTGTCTTTGAGTGGCGTGCATTTCTCTGCAAGTTGTATAAAGGTAGAAATTAGGTGTACACTTTAAACTAAACTGTAACATCCCATCATTTATTTTGAAAGGTTATGTTTTACTGTAAGTGGGCTGTGAAGTGAGTTAGCCTACCATATAAGCACGTGCAAAGATATAGCCTGCCCCTCTGGGGTATACACTACAGAAGATGTGTGTGTAGGCCTACTGCATGTATGCTGTTTCTGAGACATGCTTCAGGGGGCTCCACTAGCCACCGGTAGGACTAGGCGTTGCCCTATGAACAGAATATACAGCGAGGATAAATAATAATAATATGAACGAACAGCACAAATGCAGCCTTGGATCCCTGGTTGCTAGGGCTGAACTCTGTTTGGGACATTTGTATAACCACATTTTTTGCTGTAAACAAGGGTGGGGTTTGCATTTTATTTTATTTTCAACAATTTAGCTGATCAATATTTTAGGTTGTATAAATCTATCTATTGATATATGGATGAGGTTTAATCTGACATCTTATTAAAATTAAAGTATATGCAACTTGTGCTATATGTAAAAAAACATTGATATTCAGGTGTAACATGACCATGGATGCAGCAAAACAATTCAGCAAAATACAGAAACACATTGCTTCACAGTAATAACATTTTTTTAATAAGTCAAAATCAGCTAAAACAATTGCAGGCTCCAGTGGTTTGTTATGTAGTCCTCAAAGTCTCTTTACATTTGCCAACGTGTATTAGGTCCTTTAGTTTGAAGTCTTTTTCCTGTTGTTCCAAGCAGAGGGGGCAGGTACCATACATGTTTACTTTTCGTGGCCTAATTTGTTTTATCTTTATGTACATAAACAACAAACACATTTGCTTAATAAATAAGTAGTAAAATACAGTGATTATGTCTATTTGTACACGGCACACAAGGTAAAATCATTCCAAATCAGAGAGTCCAAATCATTATTACATACATAACAAAATATATTTGAGAAAAATGTGATTTTAATTACATAAATATACAATAAACTGATATTGAACTGGCAACTAGGTAACGGATTTGAGTTACTTGATTTAAAAAACTAAAAAGTAATTAGGCCTTTGTATTAAAAATGACAAAAGCTGCGAAGTAAAACTTAGGGTAGGAAGCTGGATTCTTTAGAGGAGGTTGTTTCCAATAATCCAATAACCATGTTGTTCAACGGAACAGCGGCGGCCGTCTCCAGCACCTGCTCTGTTCCGTATATCCTCTGTTGATATTCCACTTTGCCTATTCTGTTTATATACCACGCCATTGGAGTCTTTCTGCCTCGCTCTCAGCCCAGTTGGAAGGGGATAGCTATTGTTTGATCAACACGAGATGAGTGGAGAAGACTGACATTCCTCCGCGGAATTAGGAAGAATGCTCAGTGCCTTGGATGTTCTCCTACGTTCACCCCACGGAGGGTGAGAAAGGGACTCACGTGAAAGGACGGAGAGCAGAGGAGGAACAAGAGGTTTTTTTCCCCGACGGAGCAACAGGGTGTTAAGTAAAGCACTAGAACAAGAGCGACCCAGTAACCGGTGTGAGTGTAAGGGGACCCGAGGGGTAAACGGGTTCAATACCACATTTGGCTGAACTGGTTAGAAATGGTATTAATTACGGCTACATGTTAGCTACGGTCTTATCGAGACAGGCAAATTGGGTCATATGCTAAATGCTAATTAGGAACAATGATAGGTTTCTGTGATTACATGCATTAGTCCAAAAAATGAATACTAATTATCACGGTTTGTTTTGTAAAGATACAGAGGAGGTCTATTGAGGTTGTTGTTTTGCTGAAAGGTTAGATTTCCTGTTGGGCCAGATACAGAATGGATGGCCTTGGGGTAGTTGCGCTCTCTTGTGCTATGGCCAGAAAAGAAGGGCACAACTGGTATTTGTTTTCCCAGAGAGCGACTTCTCTGGTTCATCAGTTACCGGAAAGAGATACAAACCTATGAGTAGGCTGTCTCATGCAAACTCACTACTGGAGTGTGTTTACTCACTAAAGACAAAAGAGTCTATTAACAGTGACACGGTATTGCAATATTGTGTAGAAGTGTTGTAGAATTATGTACAGATGTTATGTGTTCATGAGTAGTGCATTTATAGTTTCTTTGTAATATGTAATAATCTGCCAGTATACATATACAATAATAATAATACAAATAATAATACTAATAATATGATTTGAGAAGGTGAGAAATAAAGCCTCACCTACAGGTAGTACAGCAACGGGCTGTAATATTCTGTATGACATTTGGACAGTTTACTTCACTAGCCAGAGAACAACGTAGCATACACACTGTACACAGTACACAGGCATGTCCAGTGAGAAGATGAGTGGCCTTTATTGACAACCGTGTTCCTGTGTGAATTCACGAGAGCAGCGTGCCGGTGATGGCTGCATTCACCCACTGACACGGCGGCATATGTTGCTAGCACCAGGGCCTGCGTGGATCCTGGCAAGACAGGCAGACAGGCCGCTGTCTAAAGCCAGTGCAAATGATGCAGGAGAAGCGATAGATGCTAGTAGCGCTAAATCCTAGCCGTCTGGAGATTAACCGCTTACGCTGACGTGGACAAGGCAGGATTGGGGGATGGAGGGAGGGGATGATGGTATATATATATATATATATAGATAGATAGAGAGAGAGAGAGAGAGAGAGAGAGAGAGAGAGAGAGAGAAACAGCTCCTGTAACTGTAATTAGTATGGATCTCAAGGGCAGTTAATCGAATTGGAGAAAACAAACTGGATTTCACTTCCGGGGGCATGGCTAAAGCCTGGACATACACTACTCTATATGTGGAGACAGCACACACACAGTAGGGGTTGTAGGAGGGGGGGGTGGGGGGGGGTTCCTCATTAGGGAGCTTTGTTAACTAATTATTGTGGTTTTGTTCAGATGTGCAGATTGACCCTGTTGGCCTGGACCCAAACCTGGTGTTTCTATCGCTTATGTACAAACATGCCAACTTCTTTTGTGTGTGCGTGTGTGTGTGCGTGCGCACATACAGTAACAGGACAGCCTACACAGTTTCCCGTCAATTTAATGTTTTAGTGTTAAATGTTTTAGTTAAACGTCTTTAAGGCCAGTTGCTTGGGAGGTCCACTGAACACGTCGGAGCCTCCCTATGAACAGCGTGTGGGTACACAACATTCCCTGGATGCCAGTGAACACGGTTATACAAAGCGATTGTTAGAATATATATACTATAGCAGGCATACACAGATCTGTCACTAGCATGTGTCCATGTGGGTGTGCATGCTTTCTAGTGTATTTTGGGTGCTTCTGTGTGTGCGTGCGTGTGTGTGCATGCGTGTGTGTGTGTGTGTGTGAGAGAACTTGCGGGGGGGGTGGCAAGGGAGCCCCTGTTCCTCTGTGGGCCCATCTGTTTTGTTCTTTTTGTCCTGTTAATTAATGAAATCAGAGGGGCTGCCTGCTGGGATTGCCTCTGTGCGTTGCTAGACCGGACAGGCCCACTTTCTCATGGGCAGGGTCGCTGTGATCAGAATGAATAGCCTCTCTTTCAGCCGCTTTGCTCTCTCTCTCTCTCTCTCTCTCTCTCTCTCTCTCTCTCTCTCTCTCTCTCTCTCTCTCTCTCTTTTCTCCCGCTCGATTCGCCTTCTCCCTCTGCACGCTTTGCTCAGTGCTGCTTACAGTCCGTGTATTTTTTAGTTGTTTTGTTTGCTATTTAATTTTACTCACCCTCAGGTCTGTCATCGCATCCCTGTTGAATCTTTCCATTGTTATGTCTCTATCATTGTGTTAGTTTATGGCCTCATTTAGTGTTTTGTTTCTCTTATTCGTGCTGTTTCTAATTCCCAACCTCCCTATTCCTCTTCCTCGGATAGCTGAAACGCTCATGCATACTTTTGTCAGGGCTTCTGAATGGAAGTTTTCTTTCGCCTCGCTAAAAGTGTTTCATGGTTGCTGCTCAAAGTGAATGCTAGCTTGTCTCACCGCTAGCCACGCTATACACGCTAGATACGCTAGACACACACTATATGCTAAGTAACCCATCCCTCCTCACCGCTACAACTGTTATATTCTTCACAATTAATCTGACGTGCCATTTTTGTTTTGTTCTATTGTTTCAGTTTGTTACACTGGTGGACAGCCTGGGCCATTTGAGGTGACTATTGGTTGTAGAATAGTCTAGAGTAAAAGCAAAACCACTAAAATCATAGTGTAGCCTTTCTTGAAACAGATTCTTCGACACCACACAGATCCAGTGGGGTTGAATGTCACGAAACAGTACTGAAGAATTAGCCTAAACACTTTCATTGGCACTCACTCATAGCTCTTTTCAAGTAGATAAAAACCAGATTCTAATAGAATTTTATCAGTAGTTACACCTAGAGTATTCCTGGGTCATTACGCCATGGAGTCACTTTGTCTCAAATTTCAAACTGGTTCCAGAAAATAAAGAGCTATTTCTGAGTGTTGCCAACAGTGACATGGCTAAGTGATTGTGGCCTTTGTGGCCTGTTGTATTTGAGGCTAACCCATAAGTCTAGCATGCAGAATCACTCATAGATGTTTTAGACGCTTTTCTTTAAGCAAAGCCGATATAAACGCCAAGTAAGTTAGATGTCGTCTGTTAGAGTTTTAACAGCATGGCATGACTTAGCGATAACAACACTATGGTAGAAATCGTAGTAGGCCATGCTCGTGAAATCCTTTAGACAAAGATGATTTAACGGCAGTGACTCAGTAGGGCACTGTACAGAGTTGACTCATTGCACCCAAACATGATCACAAATACACACAAATTCCTTCTCTCTGATTCTATGGAAAAATGTTCGGTCTATTGCAAACTAGCTTGAGAATGTTTGCATTTATGTAACATTGTTTTTAACAGTTACCGCTATCACATGTGTTAGTCAGAAACATTTAGTGGAAATGTGTAAACAAATCTCTATAAATTACCCAAAGCAAACTTGAAAATGTAGTATAATGTATATCAAAGCATGTCATTATCTATTTGGTAGTAATACATTACAGTATTAATATTTCTATAGAAGAAAATATTAATAATATTTTAATGATGACGGTTTCTAAAAGATTCACAATTATTTACTGATGGATTGGCAGGAGGAAATTATAATATATTAAATGATGGATTCAATTTCAGTGTGATTGTTGCATTCAAGCAATAATTAAACGATTGTTGTATCTGAAGGTTGAATGTAGTCTTTCTGATTGGTTCTACAGTAGCATAGTTATATTCTATTTCTGTGGCAAGCGATTGTTTATTTGTTATTAACTGTACTGAGTGCAGTGTTGTCATGCACACTTGTGTGGTACTCTCGCGGTTGTCCGTGTCACCTTTGTCTCTGTTGAGCCCAGCTGGAGGTGACATGCCTGCTCTCATCTTTGTTCCACTTCCAGCAAACACCTTCTCCTGTGCCTTCCAAGGGCACTGCAGCCACATTTGTGTTACTTTGATTTCGTTCTCACACACACACAAACACACACACACACCACCGGCTACAATGGTACATTACAGTACGTGCGTAGCAGATATTCATGCCTGACGAGTGACGACATTTCATCTCGCTAGCGTCCTATTAGCAGGGTCATGAGTGTTGCCGTGCTGTCTATTGTTTACTATGTGGTTATAAATAATAATAGATGTTTTCCCTCGCTATTTGACAGTTACCTTGCAGGTGTTGATATTCATTTCAAGAAGCCGGTAACTGCAAGATGACACAAGAGTTTCACCTCTCACATGCAATTATTGAGGCAAATATGAAATTCCACATGTAATGCAGCACAAGGTCCCGAGTCCTGAACTCACCGCCCTCCAACAGCTGGAGTGAGAACATCATGGAATTCCACGCAAATTTCAAATGCCGCACCAGGCTTTGCATATTTAGTGTTATTCAAGGCCAGCTCATTCAAAACTAATTTTGTGCTAATTTTATCTGTAACCTTGACGTTAGATTTGACATTCCACTCAAGGCAGAGGGGGTGGGCAGAATCTGGGTACAGTAGAATCTGGGCAATCCAAAATGTAGACAGACAGGATTTGTAGCATTCTATTGAAAATACCTCTAAAATGAATATTATAGACACTATGTTATTACCCTGCCACATGGAGTAATTTTGTTTGTTCAACAACCATATTTGATGTATATATATTGTATTATTTTGTGATTATTGGCCACTTAAGACTTTTCTTTGATACGAATAGGTTTGTGTTAAATGTGATACTTTCAGTGGAATGTGTGCTTGCTGCACACTCGTAGACTTACACACACACACACACACACACCGCTAGGTGGGATTCAAGGTCTTCCTTAAGGACATTTCAGCAGGGCAACACAGGGACATTTGTGGTTGAAGGCCTGTCTCTCACGCTGAGGTGTTTTCCCTCTGTGGTTTACCTTATTTACAGATACACCGTAAACCTTATCTGACATAGCATGTTCGCCTCACCGTATCATATTAACATATTATGTAGGCCTAGTGGCAGCTTTATTCCCAATAGGGACGCTTGAAATTCAGAGTCACAGTGACGTCCATTTTGTTTTTCCCTTCTCTCTTCCCCTCCAGATTGACCCGAAGGTGGCATTTCCTCGTCGAGCCCAGCCTAAGGTGAGTCTGCCCGGGAGGGGTTAACAGCAAGGAGATGTAGCGATGATGTCACACATGTCACTCCCGATTACTCAGCTTCAAATGGCCAGGATTAGAGGCGGGCACGTGACTAAAGAGAAGCAATCTACTTGGCCACCCTGACACCCTGACCCAGTGTTCCTGGCCATCAGCAGCTGACTACAACACACGTGCCTAAGATGATACCAGCAGTTTTAAATCCAAACATTTTAACACGCTCTTTATTTGGCGATGGAAGCAGGCTGTTTTGCATGTGTGTTTAGATTCTGACAACATCCAAACAAAATTATTTTAATGAGCTTGAAGGTTGAACCGCACATTTATAAACCTTTTTATATAAGGCCTTGTTTGTGAAACACAACTTTTTGTATCTCGAGCATCTCCCCCGTGGCTAATGTGATTAATAGTTCAAATGGCCCCTTCTTCTGTTGTGTTGTTAGCTGGTGACCAGGACAAAGAAGATCTTTGTCGGAGGGCTGTCAGTCAATACCACCATCGAAGATGTGAAGCAATACTTTGACCAGTTTGGAAAGGTAAAGATTCCACATGAACCAATATTATTGTTTGCCGTTCAGCTAGGCGAGGTTTCCTCAATATTAAATTGCTGCTGAATTTGGTTTTACCCTCTTTAATTTGCAAATAAATTAAGCCTAAAAGGGCAAACCTAAGAAATAGTCAAATATTGTCTCCACACTGTGGTACGATGCTGTGTGTAAGCAGTACGGGCTTTTTCTTGTCTCTTTTGGTCTAGTTATTGCTCTTTTTCTGTTGACTAGTAGCAGGGAAGGAAGAACAGAAGGTGTGGCTAATTTTAGCAAGAAAAACCCAAAGACCATAAAGAGGGCAAGTGCCGAGTGAAAAGAGAGCAAGACTTAAACAAACCGGGAAGAGGGGTGTATAAGAGAAGCGACGACTGTTCCGCTCAGCCAGGCGCTGTGTTTTGGGTCGCTGTTTGTTTCGCTTATTTGTTTTGGTTTGGTTTTTATTGCACGGAAATGCGGAATCGACACTTTATGACAGGTCCTCTTTAATCAATGTTTGGTGAAATGTGGACAGATGTGGACAGATGAGTAGCCAGACTGGTGTGTGTGTGTGTGTGTGTGTGTGTGTGTGTTGTGTGTGGGTTTAAGGGGGGGGGTGGGCAGAGAGTAGTGGAGAAGGGAGGGGGATTGAAAGGAAAGATGCACCCCCCCTTTAAAGGAAAACAAGAATGTCTGGTCCTCAACCAGCAGAGAGCAACACTGAACCGACAATCACCAGTAATGTGCCAAACTGTGCCTCGTTCTAGTACTGTTGCCCCTCAGTGGACCGACCGAGCAGATTTAATAAGCAGATATGGAAAACAGTAGCGGCGGGAGGATGAGTTGGGGTCCTAAAGCGGAGCCCAGCCTCAATATGTACTAATCTAATGGCTAACAACAGCTGCTGCTACAACAGACCCCTCCATCGCTACAACCTTAGACGCTGTGCCTCCCCTCCCATCCCACACACACACACACACACACACACAGCCCGCTCCGTTCCCCTCTCAGCTCGTTGCCGTGGTGACCTGCTTTCGCCTATTGTCCTGCTGTAATTCCGTGTTTTCTTTTTGTGCTTCCAAAAAAAAAAAAAAAGCAAAATGTGTGTGAAGTGTGTTAATTGCACGGAAGGACGGGAAGGGGAGTGTGCATAAATGCGTGTCAGCAACATTGCTATGACAGTGAAGGGAGAATTGAGCTCATGCATGCGTGCACGCACACACACACACACACACAGAGACACACACCTGCCCATTGACTGTTTTATTGTTGAACAGCATCGTAACAGAGGGCCCGGCTTAGAACAAAGTACATTTGTGTCACTTGGGGTATGGAAGGTACACTCAACAAGGGTATGGCCACCTTTCCTAGGGCACCATACCCGCCCCCCCCCCTCCCACACACAGACACACACCTACAGTATATTGCCTCAAGTGACAAGCTTTTGTACTGCACTTTACAGGACATTCCTTGACCTTTTACTTGTGAGAGTGTTTGGGGTCCCTCTCTATCTCACATGTTCTCCCAGAAGGAGGCATCCTTTACTTGGGCCACACTGAAGTGAAAATGTTCCATCCAACACTAACCTAAAATGTGTTAGCCTATATGAAGTTAGCCTGGCCTCGCTCGACTATTGCTCTCAGCTCAGTCTTTTTTGATGAGATTATAGTCTTTTGGTATTCACAGCCACCCTGCTGGCGGACCAATCAGGGTGAGTTAGTGAGATGACGTTGAAGCCAAGCTTGTTTGGAAACAGTGGTAGAGCTAGATGATGCATTCAAAACAGTTGTAGCAATGCTGATTGGTTGAATGCTGCCCAATAGTCTCAGAGTTAATCAGAGGTCTACGCCCAGTAGGACGACCGTTAACCCTTTCAAATGGAGCGCTGCCAGACCTTGTGTCTGGTTATACCAGGCTAATATGAAGTGTGAATCCTGTTCAATCAGGGTTCTGTGCCGTTTCTGGTCTAGCTGGGTGGATATTCTGTTATTTACGTATCTGTTTTTTTTTTTTGTCTTTGCCCTAGTCACTTAAGACACCTTGTAAATAAGCAAAAACGTCTGGATTATTTGTCCATGTGAGATTCTCCCACAGACCATAGCTGGATCACATCAATCCCACAATGCATTCCTGCCAGGCAGGAGGTAGTGCTTGTTTATTATCTGAGCCTGGCTACATTGTGCAGGTTGAGATGGAGTAGGGGTCTGTTTCCTGTTTATTTTCTTACTGTGGTACCGCCTAACATGGGTGGTGTATAATGTTGCACACTTTGATAGAGGTTAGAAAGGATTTAGATTTAAGTACAGTATATTTATCAATTTATTTATATGAACTAAATATGGGTAATTGTGAGAGACTTTTGTTGGGCTTTCAGTTGCTTTCAGAGGAACTCAAATGTCAATCTCAAAGGCCCGCTGCTTAGGTTTCATTTTTCTATTGAGCAAATCTGCACACCAATAGCTCAATTCACATCATAGCACTTATGTGTGGTTTTTAAATCCGGAGGTAACGGATAAGATGTTAATAAGATATGCTTGCCTGTCCTTCCCCCCCTTCTGGTCTGTGCTTCGTATCGTACGCCTTGCCGAAAAGATTATCTTCGGGGGCTTTCCCTAACAAATATCAAAAGTCTAAATCCTGTTCTCAAACTTATGCATTATAGTAGGGCTGTCCCCAAATATTCGATTGTTCTGGTATTCGTTCGTTGGGTATGTATTTGATTTAAATATTGGGATTCGAGTATTCGTTTTTTCACATTATGCATGCATG
>JAODOY010051437.1:0-18612 GCA_025399855.1 Forbesichthys papilliferus | reverse complement strand
ATATACGTATATATATATACATATACATATACATATACATACATACATATATGTTATGCATATTAATACTACATTTTCCAATTGATATGAATGTTACACGTCTATTAAATTTGATGTTTAGGTATTTTTACAGGTAATTACGCATTTTATTTAATTCACCATATAATTCACAATTTGAGTTTGTGCAAACATACAACAATGGATCGTAATTTATTTTTTTCTTTTCGTAGTTTCTCGTTTGTTGACACATTTCAGACATTTCGGATGGACACCCAGCAAAGTAAGTGTGTCGGTAGATGTGGTGCTCGTGTTTGGCCTAGGAGTAGCCTTCGTCCTGCCTGTAGCCATACCCCGCTCCCTGTGCCTCCTCCTGGACAAATTCCTCTGTCTTCTCCCAGCCACCTGGCCAGCCACCATTCACCTGTGATGTAGCACCATATGACTTTGCAGGACCTCCCAAGGCGCTGTAGCTCTGGGTGATGTCTCCCGTCTCTTCCGCCAGCTCATCCTCCTCAACGAAGCCACACTTCTCCTCACTGGTCAGTTCCGGGTCGGCCCACGGTTGTTTTTCTCCAGATGCAAAGAGACCGTAGAAGATCACACCCCCGTAATGCACCATGGAGGCGATAAGGAACACATACTGCCATTCCTCTCGAGTCTGAAGTAGACGAATTTAGAGGGAAATACATCCAGAATCCAGAATCAAACACAGAAGATAATGAAGCTTCTATGACTAGTACAACATAATAGTATGTATAAAAACAACAAACACTTAAAAACGTAAATGAAAAGCTCACCTTGTTCTTGGTCATGGCCCCAACAATCAGCGGACACACCATTCCAGACAGAGTGCCCACACCATTGGAGATGCCCATCAGGATACTGGCATAGCGTGGAGCAATGTCCAAGTGATTGACATTGAAGCCTGACACATGAAAGACTCATAGTAGGATGTAGAGTAATATCCATATGGCAGTTTACCATAAAACCCAGTTAAAATGCAAAATATGGAATGACAACACCTATTCAAACAACAACACTGAGGCAGAGCTGAAGATGAAAGCAGCACAAATGGTGGCCATCTTGATGCAGAAGGCAGTAAGTTGACACACATTGTCCTCCTCCCCCACAATGCCTTGCTGAATAAATAGGTGTTCTAGTGAGCTGCTGCACACAGTCTGCCTGCCTGTCTGCCTGCCTGCCTGGTCCCCCGAGACATCTAGCACTGAATTATTAAACACTCCAGTAGCAACAACAGGCAAGGAGACTGCGAGCAGGATTTTACCATAACCACCGGCTATCACGGAATAGATGGAAAAGCTAGAACGGTTTGACAGGATCTCTCTGAAGCAAAGTGTTCTAGGACGTCTCAGTCACTGCCTGGATAACACTGAACTGGCTTTTTGAAATCTGAATATCTATTTGATGGGTATATTCAAAGATATTGGAATAATAACAAAAAGACGGAGCGTTGAAATGCATTTTAATGAAAGCAAAAATGGAACGCTTCCGGTCTCTTAAGTGGGCGTGTCGCTAACACCATTTTGCTGTGGAGGCATCGCATAGACAGCTAAATATACTGTTCCATGCATGGCCTGAAACAAAGTGAATTAAAATACAAAATACCGTTGTGGCCTCAGATTAATCATAGATACTTAGGAATTAATGTAATATACTCAAAATAGCAATTAACGCCTCCAGAGATAATAATGAACAATATTATGGTGAAATCCATGTACCTCCCCATTGACTTGCATGAAACACGGGGTCGTTCTGGTCTGCACCCCCCCCCGCCCCTTCTCCCTTCTAAAAATGTAATGCTGGAGTGCTGTTCTTTGAACCCTCACTGTTTCCATCATATGATACACACACACACTAATGTGATTTATGTGAACTGACCTGATATAGCAAACCCACTGAAGCCCACTGCCAGCACCAGAAAGGAGATTGCCATCCCTTTGCTGTGGGAATATCCCACCACCAGCAGCAACGTGGCCTCCATGCCAAACCCTGCAGAGTGGCAGAGCCAGAGAGCAGATCCAACACACGCACGCACACACCCACCCACGCACACACACACACACAGCCAAAGCCGCCATGAGCGATCAGCAATCACAGCACCAATTGAATTAAGCGCAATGCAGGCTTTGCACTCAATTACATAAGTGACAGATATGAAATCAATGTACATTCACATGGCAGAAGCAACTCGAGTACAATTATTGAACAGACAGATTGTGTGTGTGTGTGTGTGTGTGTGTGTGCACACGCGCAAAACAACATTTGATCAGCACCATTTCAACGTACAGAACCATCCACTCATGAAGTCTGAATGTTACACTCGGAGATACAGCCCTGTGCCCGATATAGCACGACGGAGGTGATGAAAGGAGATAATGGATTCTCACCTCCACAGTTCATGATCTTTCTGACGGTGGTGGTGGACAGGATGTTCCTGCTGCGCAGATAGTCTGCCAACTGGCCGCCTATGGGCACGATGATGGTCATCACTAAGTGAGGCAGGGCGGACAGCATGCCGACCTACAGTGTGCATAGAGATGTGTTTGATGAACTGCACTTGGAGGCCGACAGAATGTTAACAGGCTGCATGAAAACAGATTTGAACTATTTTTTAGATGATTTTAACATTTTTGCTTCAATATACTTTGTACTTAATGTAGAGTATTTGCACAGTGTCCCCCACACTCCACCTCAAAACCCTGCCTGTCGGCTTAGAATAGTCCCCATCGATTGCAATAAAATACACTAATTGGAGTTATATGAAATGCATGGGTCTAAACCTGGCCTCACACATGGCAGGTGGTTTGAACAGGATACGTGTAAGATTGATTGGTCGACAAGCCCACTGAGGACAATATCTCAGTAGGCAATAGCTCACAACAAAATAATCCGTAAACTATGACTACGGAAAAAATAGATTTGACATTTTCAATTGTTCTCCAGAAATGTGACTACATTAATAAATTAAAAGACAAGTCACTTTCCATTTTATTCTACCTGGATTTAGCAGGAGACTTAAAGGGCAGGCTCAGTCATTCCTGCTAACTTACTCAAATCAGTATCGCTCTGTTGGTAGGTGCCCTATCACACATTGAAATGCATTGTGAAGCAAAGCGTAGTACTGCTGCTTTGTTGATGTGAGCGGTGTTTACGGAGCCCGGGCTGTGTAGAAGTATTTGATTTTTATTTGGACACGCACAGAGAACGGTAAGATAGCGCAATGCGCGGATATATTTGGTGAATTTGACAAAATGTGTATTATTATACAATTAGCTTGCAATAGCTGACTTTACCTTTAATTGCTCTCACCTCTGAGCCAAGGAAACATTAGCCTACATTGATTTCTGATTTAAGTGTTGCAATGATTATATAAATGGTGATCTGCTGTGATTGGTTGCCATATCAGAGAGAGGCAGGGCCAAACTGTCAAGGCAGCCAGATGTGTTTCATTACTACGGTAGCAGTAAAGTAACTTCATTGCTTTTAGCAATATGCTACTAACGTCCTTTTTTCATATCATTTGCAATTACCGTCCACTATGGACTGGTACTTTTCCATTATTCATCAGCGTATACTGTTCACTGCTTTCTTCTTCTCTTTTTCTTCTTTATTTTTTTATTTTTTTATTTTATTAATCGCACCTTGCTAATTTCGAAGCCAAAGACCTCCTCAAAGTATGCAGGCTGGCTGATGAGCAGCAGGTAGAAGGTCCAGCTCCGGCAGAAGTTGGCTACGATGATTGCATAGACAGGCATGGATGTGAAGAACTTTCTCCACGGAGTTTTGAATTTCTGCAATGGATTATCATGGTGGATGTCATTATTATGGCACTGCACATGAATGTCTGCACAAGCTTAAATGTCAAATATTATTCTGAAGCCTATTCTGAAAAGATCTAAACAATGGATGAGCATTCTAATGCAATATGAGGGATTGGTGAAAGGTACAATACAGTGATTTTGGGGGACATGCTGTGGAGTAACACCATCACCTCAGCAGGGCCCATCAGCTTGGCACTCTCTCCAATGCTCTCTTCAATGTAGCAGCGTTCTTCACTGCTGATGGTCGGGTGTACAGCGGGGCTTTCATAGGAGACCAGGATCCAGAACACGTACCACACCATTCCAAAGCAGCCTGCACAGCAAACCATAAAATAACACCTCAGGACTACATGGACAAAACAAACTGCCAGTTTGACTTCTCATTTGTTGGCACCCAGGTATCTCCAAACTACCCAAGAGAATAAATCCCTGACAGGAAGGCCAACTGTATCCAGTCCATATACAGATGGAGGGGGTTGTTTATTGGAGAACAGAGACACCAAAACACTGGAGAAAGAAAAATCAATAGACACTGTGCCTGGGTAAATCCATTTGCGTTTCACTGACCTAAACTGGCAGTCAGCTTCTAAACATTTGGGTCAAAATTAACCAGCTGAACATATTCCAGAATGATGTCATTGTTTGTCACCCCTGGAAACATGACACCTAATTACATGTAATTACGTCACACATACAGTAGTATACGCACATGGACCTCACCATAGACATAAAAGACAGAAGACCAGCCAGAATACTGCACCAGAATCCCAGCCAGAGGCATGGCTATGACAGCACCCGCATAGGAGCCTGAACCAATCAGAGATCAAGAAGGAAACAGAACATGATTGGATTCACACACTCCTCTGAGAAGTCATTTGTCTCTTTTTTGTTTCTGTTTAAGTTCTTACCGCAGAAAGATGTGGTGGCCAGGCGACTCCTTTCTAGTGGTGGAGCCCACTTACTCCATATGCCATGACAGGCTGGATATGTCACTCCCTACAGAACAGAACAATACTGTAAAATGTATAACCATGTAGAATATGTGATATTCACCATAAAAGATTAAAAAATTACATTTTATCAGTTACTTTCCAACCCTGATAATGTACAATGTATAACAATATAGAGTAATGTATGTGACATTCACCATAGAAGACATGTCACTCCCTATGAACAGAACAGTACTGTACAATGTACAACAATGTACAGTACTGTATGTGACGTTTAGATATGCATTCATTTTTAAGAAAATTTGTCTAAGAAAGTACACAAACTGGAATGATCTTTATAAGCACCAAATATTATTTAACTACAGAACATAATTCTAGATTTTTTATTTGATCTTAATAATGTACAGTAAACAACCAAATACAAAGCATATGAATAAGAATATGTAAGACTTACTGTAGGCTTATATTAATGCTTAAATTTGAATCTAATTCGATATTATGGTTTATATTATAGTCAAAAGTGGCATCTAAAGTAAAAGCAGAGCCCTATAGAGTAAAATTATTGTAGGGTATATCTAAGCTCCATTTTCAATGTACTGTACTAGAAATAAAAACATTGTTAATTACCCAGACTATATTTGAATTAATATTATGGCTCAGATAGTCTATAATAACAAACAAAGCATTAACATTTCACCCTTGTCATTAAGATGACTTAATGTCTTGTGTAGACAGACTAATTAGCTTTTCACAATGAACAGAGTGATGTGCTTGTAAATGCATCTGAAAAATGGTCTAATCACAGTGTTCTAAAGTAAATAGACATATTTAATTGAACACTAAACAGTTATAGAATATACATGTTCCACCAAACAGCATTGATACAATATGGCATAATTTACCAACCAAATATGTTTAAAACAAACATAAAATAATCCGTAATGCATGCTAAAATCACCAGCATGTTTTTCTGTTTTGTCTTTTACCTCATGGCCTTTATATATTTCCAACAGACAGTACATGTTACTTATTACAACGTCAACAGCATGCCAGATGTCTGAGCATTATGTTTCACTACTGTGGTCAAAGTAGGCTATTTGACATTTTGCCTTCATGTAGTTTTTGCAATTGTAAAGCAATACCTTTAATGTTGTCTATATGAAACAACGGAATGACAACAAAGAGGTATTCAAAACATCTATTAGATCAATACTGTGTATAATACTATTTCCTGTAAGCTACTGCAAGGCCTTTACAATGTTTCCTTGAAATAGAGAAAAGGAAATCACACTATTTGTAAATGTATAGCTAGAACTATATTGGCAAAACGATTCATTAATATTTGACAATTTAAACTATTTGAAACAAACAAATGACACATAAAAACAGAACCAAATTAAATATTTGCTTGAGCGTTTGACTTTCATTGAAACCACTCACCTCCACCAGTCCCTGTAATATCCTGACGAATATGACGCACCCATAGTGGACACGAGCCGCAGAGGGAATTAACATGTTGAGCGTTGCGGTTAAAAAAATGGCGGCACCAAATACCCTGAAAATGATGACAATTATACTTTCATTATTGTTAATACAAAATTATTGGCTACCATTATTTGCAATCCTGAAAAACTCAAGTGGAATGCAAATAAAAAAATTAAAAAAAATTAAAAAAATTATATATATTATTTTTCAGAAAAACATAATTAGGCAACAGGCTACAGTACCCTCTGCGGATTTACATCAAAAATATTGATTTTACATTTGACCGCAGACGTTTTTTTTTTGTGCATAGGCCTATAATGCCTTTAAATTGTTGATTGTGCCACAATATCCAAATGCCGTTAACGCATTCTATATTTCAGAACATGAATATATTAATGGGATGAAGCAAAGACTAAGCAGCCATTTATAATTTCTGGCACGTCTCACCACCCTCCCGTCGGCACATGTCGGGGGGCAAACCCTAATCCGATGGAGGCAACACGCGGGCACGAGACGAACAGATTAGATTACATCGATGTCAATCAAGCAGAAATAGACAATAGTGTACCATTAACGCCTCAAAGTGCGTTTTCGTTCCGTTCCATTTTCAACATTTTCCGGAAATGGAATATTGCAAGGATATAATTTACCCTGCATAATTCTTATTGAATGGTCATATATATAGGCGCTATTCTGAAAGGAATAAAGTCAGCCCATTAGATAATATTGTAACTGGAATTAAAATAAAATAAGATAGTTGTCTGGTCTGGTCCTAGCCCATGTGATTCCTCTGACGCACATGAATACAGTACTGTATGTGTGTCTCATAATAGAGACCTATCATCATGAATAACACATGATATGCTGTGCGTTGTGAAGGATATGTTGGCGTTAACGAAAATCTGGCGACCGTCCCCCGGGCTAGTCTCCGTGCCCCGAGAAGGCAGGAGATTAGACACGGCCAATTCCCCGGGGAACTCATTAACAGGTGGCTGAACCCAGAGCATGGGGAGCTGGAGGCCTGCGGTCAAATCTCTGAGGCCCCGCTGTATGCCGTCCCCCCAACACATATATAAGTTATGTGCGTTCATCGGCAGAAAAGGGCCTGGAGAATCTGTCTGTTGATGTTGATTTATGATGCAGAATCCTCTGTCAATAAGGAGGCAGCAGGTGCAAATTTCACAGAGGCCTTTTCTAATAATATATTTTGCATGTTAAAATTATGGCCTAAGCATAATGTTTTTATTTATTCTTATTATTAGGCCTATCTAATGTTATATATGAAAATCGTTAACGAAGCAGTGAGATGTTTGACCATATAGACTGTAAATAAAGGTTTGACACCGACACGTCTTTATATGATCGCAAGCATATGCATAATGCTGATGTTTTGTAAACGGATTTCGTTCTGTCATATTTGTGACTGTGATAAAGGGAGGGCATGCGCGAGCGCACAACCTACCTGTTTGCAGCCAGCCTCGAGCATATGTATCCTCCTGGGATCTGCGTCACGATGTATCCCCAGAAAAACGATCCGTGAATCAAACCGACTGTTTCTGGGTCCCAGTTAAACTTGGCTTTCTTAATTAAGAGAGAGTATATGGAAACCGTTATCAAGAATTATTATTGTCGTTTCCGCTTAATGATTTTTAAATATTGATTCAGACACAAATGCCCTCTTAATATACAACAATTGATAGATCAATAATGATGTTTGGAAAGGCCTGGGCCTATAACATTTTAGAAGTTAATCATTTCAAAACCTAGTAATGTTATATATTTATTTTAATGTAAGCTATTTATCATATATATTTTTTTTGTTGTTGTTGTTGTTATTTACAATTCGTCGCAGTTATTCTTGGAGAAAATCAGGAACGCACGACGTTTTTGTGACGTCAGCACTGTGTTCCCTGCTGTGGCACACACCTCTTTGATGAAGATCTTGCCGTTTAGGTGTATAGTGCTGTTGTTCACCATGCCCACTATGGCCACGCCCAGGTTACATCGGATACCGAAGGAGATGCAGAAGCCTAGACCGCTCATAACTGCGATGATGTAGCGTCGGGGCAGCCCGAAACACGAACAGTCACACAAGGGAGGCTTCTTCTCCTGGGCCTCTGAGGGCCGTCCATCCTCAGTCAGCTCAATCACATCTCCAGTTTTCTGTTTCTTCTCTAACACCCTGCAACATCCACGTTAAGACGACACGTGCTGTACTTTAGGAAAGCAACTGCATTGAATAAAAGAAACGTGCACTGACATTCCCCAATCCTGAAATAATTAAGGCTTTAATTGCCACAACGCATGGTGTAGCGCCGTCTCATTAAATATTTGATGTTCTTTTAGGCCTATTTATTTTGGGTTGGGTAAGACATGTGATCGGCCTTCCGAATAAACAATGGTTTCTGATACTCAAAATCTGTACGGAAATAATATTGAAAACTTATTCCCCCGTCTAATATCATAAAAGATGCGCTGGTACCGCATTGCAGCAGCTCGTTCCTTCACCTTCATTAACATTCACAGGATTGAACATGAAGCCAACATCGGAGATCTCCGACCTCAAACTTCTCTTTTCATACGATGGAGAAATGTTCAGTTTATTCTATGGCTTAGAGTTCGCTCAGATGAAGCCTAATTATTAGATTCAAACAAATGTATATCAAGTAGGCCTAAGATATGATAGTTGTGTAAAGGGAAGTAAAATAAAAAAGGCCCGGTTTTTTATTTTACAAACAGGATTTTCTTGACCCACTTAAAATATAAAAATAGTCTACATGCTATTAAATTGTAATAGCATAACAGGCCCAATACGTTTGAACATTTTGCATGATCGCATCTGAAACGAAACAAGTGCGATTGTTCAATATAGGTCTCAAACTATTTCTCTTTTATTTAATAATGTGTCTTAATTTCTGTTTTTAAAAGCATGACATTATGCATATACAGTATGGAGCAGCGTGATTAATGTGCTATGGGGTTGGGGTAAACCATGCAGTATCATAATGGAAATCGAAACGACCACAAAAAATGATAGGATATCAATACTGTTCGATACATAAAAAACCGACCGGGAAACCCCCCCCATCAAAACTAGGATAAAATAACCAAATGTTCAGCAGACACGTTGTAAAAAAAAAAAAAGGTAGTCTCAGATTTGTGTGTGGAATTGCTTACTCAGTAGCGAAACCTATCATTAGATTAGCGCCATTGCTTTTATACGGGAAGGGGGGTGGGGGTTCTGTCTTGAGGAAATTATTCTTATTTTAATGACACATAGGAAATTACATATATTTTACAGGGATTTATTTGCTAAATGTATCATGCAAGGCCTGTTGACAACTATTACATCCAGTCTGTTTCTGGTCATGCAACATTGCATAATTTTCTTCCAGAGGCGTGCCAAAGGATCAAAGCAAGTTTTATAGGCTACCTAGGAGATAGTTGTCGACAGCCTACAGAGCACCTACACACAGCATGACGTTCACCACGGTTAAGCACAATACGCCATCATGACATGTACATTTCACTTAAGATAAGACATGCACGCTATAGTCCTACCTGTACATATGACCCAATGTCTTCCCCGCAAATTCCTTCACCCCCGACGCTGCTCTCGTCTTCACAGACTCCATATCCAGTTATTGTAAGAATAGAACCGTTTCAAAAATGTATTTAAGGTTGATACACCATGTTACAACGCAAGGTAGATCGAACACTGCTTCTTAAAGATATTTAAAATGACATGACATATTCTTAGCCTATATATTTATCAAGAGACACAGAAGTGCAGATTATCCTAAACTCACGGAGACTGCGTTAAAGACTCCTTGAGAGAAATCAGACGCGCTCTGAGGCTTCATTGACCACCTGCTCATCGCTCGCCTGTAGTACAATAGATGAAAGAACAGCCATCACGACCAAAATCAAAGCTGACGCAACTGAAATTGACAAAAGAAAACGTTAAGCAACCGTGTCAGGAAAGCAAAAAAAAAAAAAAAATCACAAACGCCATAAAATGCGGGAGTAGGTGTGTGGAGTAGACCCGGTAAATCAAAGAGGCGCGGATGTGTCTTCTCACGTGTAGCGCAGCTCTCTGACGTCGCCGGGACCTCAGGCGCGTTCAGCACCAAGGTCAGCGACAGACCCGTCCAACACCAGCCGAGCGCACGACTTTACACATTTTACTTCCAAAGCCATCATTGAATCATATAATGTTATTTGTTTTATCTAACAAAATATTTAGATAAATTGCGCATTTATAGGCTATAGGCTAATTAAGATGCTAGGCATGTTGGGTTTATTTTTTTAACAAAAGGAATTCCAAGTGTTAAGCCTATGTTGTCGTATAGGCCTATTATGTTTAAAATGTCAAACAATTGCGTCTATAGCCTATACTCTATTGGGTCTAGGCAACACCGTAAACGAAATATCAATCACCTTTTGGGGCGGTGCTATGGAAACTAAACGAATAGGACTAAGGAATCCCTCGAATATTGCTTTCGTCAATATGTATAAATAATTTAAGATGATCTCGTCTATATTCATGCATCACCTCCCATGCATAAATAAATAAATAAATAAAACACTGAATTTTCGCAAAATTGAAAATATATCGTATACATTTTTCTTGTTAAAAATATCCAACGTATCTGTATCTGTGAAGTGATCCGATGTTTTAGCGTGTTGGTTACAAATAGGAAGCCTTCCAGTGGTGATTTATATGGATTGGACACCATCTGGTGGCCACTCATGGAGTAGACTATATGCAGGGTACAAAATTATCAGTCCTTGAGTTTAGGAGCATCATTTATTCAGAATATTATTTAAGATAAATAAAATAAAATAAAAAATGCTGCTGGCGAATAGAGTCAAAAATATATATTGTACAAACCGCAGATCTTTGCAGATTACTGGCTGCGTCACACGCATTACATTTTTAAATTGTTCATAATCACATAACAAACATACAAAACACTGAAAAAGAAAGTCAGTAAACACATTTTAAGGCATTTTTGATATACAAATTAAGCATGCAACTTGTAGGATCATGCAGGGAGGGACCTCTTATTATATATTGAAATTGGCAGTACTTAATCCTGAGATTGGAATCTGATTTCTTGCAACAAAGTTCATGCATTAAAATGTCAATCATAAAAACACTTCTAAAATCAATTACATGTCTTCACCATAAGAAGAATTTAGGATGTGTTATGGTACTGTAAATTCCAGAATGCACACCCTTGTAGCTCTGGAACCACATGACAAATATATTGATGATATGATCAATGAACTACATATTTACCAAACATTTAAAGAGCTGACTTTAAAACAGAACTGTAAAAAGAAAAATCAGGATCCAGCAACATTTAATAGGAAACTATGGACAACCAGCAAGCACTGCAAATACTGTAACAAAAAGAAAGTAAAATACAGTCATGTGTAAAAGGAAGTACACCCTCTTTGTATTCTACGGTATTACATGTCAGGACATAACAATCATCTGTTCCTTAGCAAGTCTACATATTTGGTAAATACAACCTCATATGAACACATGACATAATAAAGTCATGATATTTTTAACAAACAAAGCCAAAATGAAGAATCCATGTGTGAAAAACCAAGTACACCTTACGATTTAATAGCTTGTAGAACCACCTTTAGCAGCAATATCTTTAAGTAACAATTTTCTGGGCCATTGCAACACCTTAATTATATTTTTGCTGTTACTGTTGTAGATTTGCTTGTGTGCTTGAGACAAGTGGCTTTTTTGTATGATCCAATACCAGCTAAGCTTTTACTGTTTACTGTTTTGACAGAAGGCCTCACATTTTACTGTAGAATATTTTCATATACAAAGGAGTTCATAGTTGACTCAATGACTGCAAGGTTTCCATGTCCTGTGGCTGCAAAACACACCCACATCATCACCCTTCCACTACTGTGCTTGACAGTTGGTATAAGGTGTTTGTGCTGCAATGCTTAGTTTGGCTTTCGCCAAACGTGGCGCTGTGCATTATGGCCAAACATCTCCAATCTCGTCTCGTCTGTCCAAAGGATATTGTTTCAAAGTCTTATGGTTTGTTCAGATGCAACGTCACAAACCTAAGCCGTGCTGCAATGTTCTTTGCAGAGAGAATAGGCTTTCTGCTGTCAACCCTTTCAAACAAACCATATTTTTCAGTCTTTTTCTAATTTTAATTCCATGCACTTTAACATGTTAACTGAGACTTGTACACTTTTGAATTAACCTTCTCACTGTAGAATGATTTGATTCAAAATATTTGGAAATGGCCTTATACCCCTTCCCAAATTGATGGGCAGCAACACTTGCTTTTCTAAGATCGTTGCTGATGTCTATCCTCCATGGCATTGTGTTAACACACACCTGAATGCTCCAAACCAGCTAGTTGCTAAAATCTTGGATTTTAAAGGTGGTCACGCTGATAATCAATGAATCAAGGGCATTTGATTAGCAGCACCTGTCTGCTACTTCAAATTTTTATTCCGGATTCAGTAAGGGTGTTCTTATTTTTTCCACAGACGGCTTTTCCATTTTGGCTTTATGTTTGTTAAATACATCATGACACAGTCTAATGTGTCATGTGTTGTTGTTCGTCTTTCTTTTTCATATGACTGTAGAAGCCTTAGATTGGTTCTTTAGCTGCTGTTGTCTTTTCATAAAAGCTGGAATTTTCCACTAAAAAGAGTGATGTGAACAGTAAAATTAGATAATATGACATATTGCACAATCAATGTAATAATAGGTACTTTGTATAAATGTTTAGTTTAAACTATTATTTCTACTGAATATATTCTCAACATCAACAAGCTACAAATGTACTGAAATTATAGCTATTGTTTCACAGCAAACTGCTAGAATACTAAATACATACTAGACATAGCTCTCATCAGAACATTGGAAAATGGAGCATAGTACATTTAAAGAACACAGCACAACTGCACTGATTTAGAGTTCAAAATGTTGCAAAAAGTATATTTAGTTTTTTTGCGTGTTATATTTAACTTTCTTTTGACACATTGCATGTCATGTTAGTGGTATGTAGCATAAATACTTCAACAATATTACATTGCTTTTAAACAGTAATCTTCGATTCAACTCTAGCATGGAGGCCAATCTTGTCCTCAAAGCCTCCTTAGCCAGATCACACAATACTTAATTATGGCAAACCTTTTGGCATTTATTCATCAATAAATTCATTAAATACCAGTATTCATTATATACTATATACATGATTTAGTTAATAGTAACTATTCCAATAATGTTTAGTATATTGTACAATTTTAGTAGTTATATTATATACTACATTACAATACTTTATGTAGTATACTAGATATGGTAATTATTAAAATAGCATATATTTAAGTTTTACTGGTAACTATCACTATTACTGGTAGAGTATATATACAAATAGTTACTACCATAGAAATGTTATAGTTTTACTGTAACTGTTTATTAGATACCACAGTAGTACTTATTAATTAGTAACTATTGTTCTAATACTAGTATATCGTTGAATTAATAATATAATTTAATGAATAATTGAGTCATTTTGACTCAATGTAATGTAAAACACTAAAACAATTGTTACTAATAAGAATTAAAATAATAATGAAAAAGTAACAATATCGTTTGCCTACCAATAAATAATGTAGTTAGCATTTAATTAATTCTTACTTTTGTAAATTTAAATTTGAAATAAATACAAGTAACTCTTGGAATAATTACTTGACAGAAGCAATATATCTACATATAGGAGCCAATATCTTGATTTACATGTATTGATCATTTTTTGTTTGTACGCGTGTTTTGTGAATGGCTGTTTAGGGTGTGCCCCTTGCAGGTCAATCTAAAGCAAAACGTGATGGGCATAGAGGTGTGGTTTAGCTGGGAGACCACACATTTTGTAGACATGGTCTTGCTTGACAGGACTTGTTTTCTTATTTAGTTTTATACAACACAGAACCAAATTGTAAATTGTTTTTTCATCTATTCACCTTCTTTTCATTACTATGATACTTGTTTATTTCATACTATCGTATCTATGAATATTGAATGTCTATATTGAATATTTTATTAACGTTAAAAAAGATAACCAAGTTGGCTACTAGTATATACTGTAATACATAGATACTACAATTTAATATACTATAATCTTAATATTAATATATAAAGATACTACTACAACTATTGGAATAGTTACTAGTAGCATAAGTATAGGTACTATTTAATTTCAAGATGGAAGAACACTAAAACTCATTTAAAAAAGGCTATGTGAATTCAATACATATGTAGTAAAATATTCATTTAACTTTCCTCAAACCCTTAAATATGTTGTTTCCATTCTCAATGTTATGTATTCTTGCTGACGTTCACCATAAAAACTAGACATTTTTTGATAAACAGTTAATGTCAGCGGTGGATGACAATACTGCTCTGGTTATGGTCCACGAGCGATTATATTTTTGCCCAATGTCAGCAAGAGGACTAAATATTGAGGTTAAGACATCTACAGTTGAGGGTTTATCTAAAAGTTAAAATTTAAGCTTTAAGCAAAGTAAATATTTCTTCCACACATATCCTAATATAGGATTCAGTTTGTCAGTTGCTTGACTCATTTATAAAATAAACAGCTATCACAAAAACAAAAGTAAAACATATGGCGTCCTCATCCAACTGAATGCAAAGCCCTTTGACATGTTCAGTTCTCAGTGGTGATATAATCAGAAATGCCAGCCTACTGACAAGGCTGGTTTGTGAGAAGTGGGATGTATGGGTGGGCTATAGGCACTCAGATAACACCTCATGCTTGTCTGATGCATAGGTCACCTCTGTGCAGAGCTCTGAGGATGAGTCTCTGCTAAAACCGGCAGTCAGCTGAAGTTTGAGCTTCTCCACTTCATAGTTATGCAGGTACTCCTGAATCAGGTAGCGTTCTCTTTTAATCCGAGCCTTCACATCTGAGGGAACATCCGGGATCATCCAGGCCACAAAGAACTTCACCACAAACACTACGTGCTAGAAAAGAACAGTGAAAATAAGACTACTTTAATTTAGCTAGTGGTAAATAACAGAACCAAAGTATTTTAGGTAGGTATTTTATTTTATTTACGTATAGTGTATATCAGCTGTTCATCTTACCTCCATAATAATGATGAAGGCCATTTTCGCTGCAAGGATGTGCCAGAACTGCATTGTGTGTTTGTACTCCATCTGGTGGCCTGGAGGGTAACGGTAATCCCGGTACCTGGGTGATGCCATACAGGTGCAGTGTCACCTTACAATGACCATTATACCCAGTGCTACGAGTTCCCAATTCAAAACATAAAAAAATATATACAATAATAGCTTTGCAACACGCTGTTTAAACACTAATAATTATTCTATCTCTTGATTTAAAAGCGGTAGTTCAGCTGCCCCCTCCTGCTCACTAATGGTATTGCAGGTTGTTGGCATAGCCTGAGTGAAAAAGTAAAACAAACCCATGTGCCCAGACTCCCTAGTACCTGCAGGTGTTAATGACAGAGCGATTAAACCAGGCTGGGCTCTCTTCATCTTCCGGCATGCTATAGTCAGGGATTTGTGAGATATTATATACTGAAAGGCTGTTGTTGATGTAGCCCTCCATAGAGAAGTCTGTGCCGTTGTGGTAGGCATACAGGTAGACCAATCGGGGTATCATATCTGAGGTGAAAGCCATGATGAATGCCTGGCAACAGAGAATACAGACTGAATGAAATGTTAACCAATTAGGGGCCAATCCAGTCATTTCTGACTGCAGTATAAAATCTCAACTTTATATCCCAAAATATCCATGTGAAAGAATATTAACAATTCTGAACAGGAAAGTGAAGGGTTTTGACCAATAACCACAATTGTACCACTCACATTAGTGACAACAGACAAGATGGCCACCGCGTTGAGGATGTCCTTCCAGGCTCCGATGTTGCGGGCCTTAGCTGCCACGGGTCGCCTGAACTGTGTTGTGAACTTCCAGGCATCTACCCTGATCTCCAGGATGTTATTGAGGAGGGCCAACAGAGGAGCCAGAGGAAAGGAAGCCACAAACAGGGTGATGAAGCCGAACTGGACCACTGTTAGTCAGGGAAGGGACCAATAACCCCAGATCAGAAGGGAAAGATTCACATTCACATTCACTTCACACACACACACAAATCGCCACTTGCAGATTTGTGTATTTTCAGTAATTCTGCTTTATTTGTCTAGATCGGAGCTTCATTGGTTCAGATTGGACCCATGACCCCAAAAATGTGAATGCATAGCTTCCAACCCTCAATAACAAGGAAGACAATTTAGAAAAGAGAATATACAATTATAAAGAAGTATTATAGACAAATTTGGAACTACGATGTATTAAACCAAATCTTTTCAAAAGAATGATTTCAAAGGCTCACACAATCCTCCAGATAATCTCACAAGAAGAAGGGGGGGGGTCCAGACCCCACTGAGATGAACACATACAAGGGTATCTCACCCATCTCCAGGTACTCGTAGAACAGGCCCAGCTGGCTGAAGTTCTGCAGATCGTGGTCTTGTTCCCAGCGGCTGTACTGGTTCTCTGGTTGGTGCCGCCCCTTTCTGCTGCCCCACCAGTTACGTATCAGCCTGCCAGCATAATCATGACACGTGTTAAGGCGAATGTCCAAGAGGTGATGCTTAAATGGGTGTGCCATCAGGCATGGAAAGGCGGGTTTATTTATACAACAACCTTGGTACCAAAGACAATTCCTGCTTTAAAGTGCTTTACATTAGGAAAAAGGTATTTGAAACTCAAAACAATACAACTAAAACTCTGCAGTTGAGAACATTTTTGGCATTTATTGAGTCACTATTGTTGGTAAATACTTACATACAGTTCAATTGACAGTTAAGGCAGTTAAACAGTGACTCACGGCAGAAGGGCCTCGTTTATGTTTCCCCACAGTTGCTTTCCTGCACTGACAATCACCAGCTGTGTCGTCAGCTCAATCAGACAGCCTCCAGGATCGCACTGATACAATACATATAGTACAATTTGCTATAGGTCATATTTGTAGGGGGAAAAAGTAATAGACTAACAGTATATAATGATATACAGTATATAATAGTTTTTTTTGGCGCTTGGTTGGGTGCTAAAGTACACGCTCCTTAATTAATTATACTCAATGTAGGTCACTTTGAATTAAAGCATCGTAACTGTAACTGTACCTCCTCATTCCTCAGTTTGCTCCACTTGCCAAACATGTATGTGTAGTTTCCTGGATAACCCACAAATTTTCCTTTGAAGAACGCCACATAAAAGCAAGAGGAGTAGTAGTTGACAAACTGGAACAGAAACATCTTCATGGTCAGCTTGTTCTCATACTCCAGATGTGTTTTCGGGATTTCTGTAAGGCGGCGGCATGCAGTATTTTGAGTATATATTAACCCTTAAAATAACATGAAACCAAATATGGTACAGTACAGTTGACCTTGCATACACATTTTCAATCTTACTGATAAAAGGTCAGAGTCAGAGATTCTAAGCCAATCTCTCCTCACGGTAAGATAAAAAAGAATCTGGTGTATCTACACAGCCCTCTGCACACCAGAACACCGTCCCTAGCCTTGCAATGCTTCTGAGGGAGCACCCCATGGCACTGAAGAGAGACGCGCTTTGATTCAGTTAAAGGACCTATCTCTCTCCAACATCTACTGATGCAGCTGTTATGTCGCACAGGCGCACCCACCCATGTCGGTGATCCAGATGGCCACCCTCTCGTAGAAAAAGTTGAGAATCATGATGATGACAAAGTTGATGCAGGAGGCTGTGACAGACGTGGCCAGCTGTGGCGTGATGAGGTTACCAACCAGCTGGATCTTCCGGGTGGGACTGTCCTTCATAATACCGGCGAAGGCGGCAAATACGGCCAGCCTGTAGGCTATTACCCCGATAATGCAGGCCACTATCAGAGACACCTGTGGGAAGCACACAACGGACAGATGCTGATAGGTGGTGCTCTTAAAATACAGTTGAATATTTGGCGGGACTGCCAATTACCCAGAAGAGAACTGTAGTTCCCGAGAGCAGGAAGCGGGCACATTTGCTTGTGATTGGCAGGTACGGCTCCATTTCCTGAAGGGTTAGTTAAAGAGATAGGAAAGAGGTTACAAGGTGAAGAAATATTCCCAGTATATTGCAGAGGGATATATTTAATATACATCAACCAAATAAATAATAATAATAAATAAATAACAAGTGTGTTAACATTATGACAAAAAACGCTACATGCAAAGGGCTCAGGGCTGAATGGGCGTGTTCGTAATGTCCCCC
>JAODOY010051417.1:0-18617 GCA_025399855.1 Forbesichthys papilliferus | reverse complement strand
GGGGGGCGCGAGAGAGAGAGAGAGAGAGAGAGAGAGAGAGAGAGAGAGAGAGAGAGAGAGAGAGAGAGAGAGAGAGAGGCAGATGGGTGCTATGAGTGTATGGGCGGCTATTAAAAAAAAGGCAGAGGGCCCCATGAATATTAAGTAATTAGGAACAATCAAACCGGTGAATTTCTAAAAAGGTCACATCCGTTAAAAGGTCCCATTTTACCACTGCAAAAATGATGGTGCTCCAGTGGGCTTGTCTACACACTCATACTGGGCGATTAAAAAGGAGGCAGATTGTGCAAAACGTATGCTATATAGGCGTGTATATTCTATATCATGTCATGCACTTAATAGCTTTCCTATTCCCTATAGGGATCAATATTGTGTGTAAAGAAATAATGAAAAAGGGTAGAAAGAAAGACAGAAAGGTTCAAATAAATTTAAAGTGAAGAATATTGAATGCGGCTGCAGGCTGCACAGGCCAAGTTATTTCTCCAGTAATTATACAGTAATTGAGCTACGCTGGACAGGATCATAATAAGGCAATTAGCCTAATTTGTTTGAATTGAAAAGCCAATTAAAGAATCAGTGAGCAGCGCTGAGGAGTTCATCAAATCATATCCGCATTAAAAACCACTGGGTCAGGGTGGCAACATGAGCTCATTCTCTGGCCGCGAGCCTCTTCGTGGGACCGCGATCTTCATCAAAAGAACACCCAATACACTTCAGTCTGGTAGCTCTGTTAGCACAACGCTCAAAATGCACAACGTACCAGGGTCATGGGTAGGCGGACAAATTAACCCGTTTTAGCCTTATCGTCTGCGACCGAAGGCATGTAATCCAAGTGGAACAGTGTGGCAGATGGTTCGAGCTAGAGTGCTCAGGGCTTTGGAGCAGGGTTTGTCGAGGTCACATGAGCGTGGCTTCATGCGGCTGCAAAGCCCTGAATAAGCACAGATTTGTGCCATCATATGACACTTGCTCCATGAGGCTGAGAAGTATCCACGTATAGAAAAGGCACTTGTTGGCACGCAGTCGGTTTGGTCCTAATGTCCAGTTCTTAACACAGGAGACAGCAGATAACTGTTCATCTGGTTTTCGGCCTCCCATTGCTTGATCAGAACCCTCTCCATCTCCCTCTCACCCTCTCTCTCTTTCTCTCTCTCTCTCTGTCTCTCTCTCTCTCTCATTGGGTTGGGGAAAGCAATAAGATGACCAGCCTCTTTCCCTGGTCTAGTATGAGGGCTAAAAATGAATAAGATGGCTGGAACGCAACAGCAAAAGTCTCTGTCGACGAGGAGGGGAAAGAGAGAGAGAGAGGGGAAAGGCTCTACCTTCTTTTGGTATCGCCGTGTGATAAGATTATGGCATTAAAAGTAATGCCAATAGAAAAGCACTGAGCTAGAGGACTTACTGAAAGCTCAACGCACACACGATTAAATAACTACATGTGACTGTTTTCGTCTGTGATGGCAGGCTCTCCACGCAAGCTCACACACTTATAGTGCTGAGGGGCGCACATCAGCGAAGGGGGAGGAGCGTGTGAATCCCTCTCTTATTACCCATAATCCACTACAGCCAGGGCTGTCGGCAGAGCCTCTAAGGAGCCGGGATCAGCGAGGCTGTGATAAAGGTCAGGCCAAGCAGAAAAGCATGGCTGACCGTGATATCACACACGTACACACAAGGCATATTGATTACAGAGTCACCAGCCTTTATCCCCCTTCCACATAATTTCCCCTTAGCTCTCTCTCTCTCCTGCCCTCTTCTATTTAATGTCTCTTCTGTTCGTCATCACTCTCTCTATGCTATCCTTGCTCGCCTGCCTCTCTCTAACCCCATCACCACAACCCCCACCCCCCCTCCTCGCTCCTCTTTTCCAATTGGTTGACAGAATCCAGGGACCAGCTTGTGACCAATTAGTATTGGAGATGGAATTACATTATACTGTTTGTACCCTATATTCCAAAGGCCAAGCAGGCTTTACACCAAGTTACCATAGATCGACTGAAAATAAAGGATAATTGTGTATGTCATTGCGTGTGCGCACACGCGTGTTCAGGTCATTGGGTTATAGTTTAAATTATTACCATAGCATTTGCTGTTCCCAAAACTGCTTCTTTCAGGGCGGTCATTGGGACATGAGTGTAAAAGATTAGCTTCGTCCTACAGTACATGTGTAGTCCTATGCCACAAACATCAGTAAGAGACATGGCCATGCAGTGATCTCTGGGAGAATATTATGTGCGGCAGTGCTTAGGTCATCTGTGCAGTCGTTTCTGACGCAAGCAGTTGTGTTTTGTGCTGGTCCATTTTCTTTTTCATACAGTCACTTAATATCTGTGCTGCAATGACCAAATGACCAATGCCAAAGCATGTTTTTTACTTTTTTCAGCCATTTATTTCCACCCACTACATTTAAAGATTTTTTCAACATCCATCACAAGTCAAAAGTTAACATTCTGCTATTTCTGTCTCCAAAACAGCTTTTGCTAATCAGTAAAGTTAACTAAACTTAATATGATCCAAAACACCTTAATTGCTTGTCAGCTAATTACAGAAAGTGTAGGAGCAAATCATTCACACAATTATCACATCCTACATAGATATGTCTTGTGTTTTGGAAATTTTAGTTTAACTCACTGATTACATTATATATAATCTGTAAGCACAAAGGTGAAAATGTTTAAATGTGTTGTTTTTTAATTAGGCTATGTTCACTGCACACAAATCTGGCCCATATCTATGTTTTCGCCCCTAAGTGACTCGGGTCTGATCTTTTCAGAGCAGTTTGAACAGCACAAATCACATGGAATCTGATATTTTCTCATCAGATCTGTGCCAATTTTATATGTGGTACTAAATTGGATACATATCTGATTCTTTTAAATGTGATTTCAGTCTGAACAATCAAATCAGAATGCATGTGACTTTGACGTCACTCTAGATAGACATTCACTGTGTGACTCGCCTTTGCTAACGTAATGGCTCACTCATGGCCATTGTTGGTCAACATGGGTTACCTCTCAGTGGGAGAAGTTGTAGTCCTACTCACAAGTGAACATACAGTAGGCTAAATAAGGAAGTAGTCACGGGATGGTCAGAGTGAGGTGTTAAAACCAGAGTGTTTGGATACTGCACACTAGGCGTAGGGTATATTTGTGGCTCGCGGAGCAGACAATGTGCAATGGAAATAAAGCAGCTTAAATTGTAGAAGCAGAAATACACAAATTAATTAAAATAAAACCTTTTGCATGGTTTGTAACCCCGCCTTCTTGCCCCACAATTTGACCAATAGCCCTATGTCTGACTGTTGCCGAACGTATCAATGCACACGATAAACTCAGAAAGAAAAGGTCTACGGGCAGATGAAATCCACTGGCAGTCTGAGGGCAATGTGCATCATGCCTGGCGGAGAAAATATTCCATGTGAGTGTTTAACAGGCTTTAATAGCCTACAAGAGTAGGCTATCGGGCTTTGTTCTGTGCAACTGTGCTGGCTTCCACCGCATGTCAACGTATACAACTGACTTTCTTGCTCTCAGTCAATGTTTACTTTCCTTCAACACAGCTCGCCGCATGTGAAGTCTTGTTCGTTTGCGCATTAGGGTCACTTAAGAACCGTAATCAGTTCACACTAGAATCTGATACATGCCACATTAACAGGCAATCTGAATGGAAAACAAATTAATCGGATTTGAACTCTAAATCGGAATTGAGCTTTAAGGACTGCAGTCTGAACTTATACATAGCCTTAGTGCTTCAAGTAACAACAGAGTCTGACACTTTGGTTTGCAGATCAGACATGGTTACAATGTTTTTGTTTAGAACTGCCTTTAGGGTCTGGGCACTGGCTAATGATTGAGCTGATTGATCTCTTAGGACCAGGTCATTTAAGGGTCATATGCAAAGAGTCAACAGGCTATATAATGGCATAGAACAGAAAGACAGAAATTGCCATCACACTTGCTAGCCAGCACACTGCATGCAAGACTGTGGCATGTTGACGCCATATAACATAACTGTAGAACTTCTAAGACAGCGAGCTTATGTGACAGCTGGGGATAAGGCAAGGTGTAATTTCTCTTCCTACAATGTGGATGCTTGTATTCCATGACAGGGCTTCAACAACCAGGCAGCTATAGGCTAGACTATGCTGCCCTAGTGAATTTGGTGTGCTAATATAACAACGTGTGTGTGTGTGTGTGTGTGTGTGTGTGTGTCAAACCCTACAGTAGTCTACACTCATCCATGTTATGACAGAACGTACAAATATACAATCTGACCCAACTGTAAAGGGTCAGAAATAAGCAAACTTTCAGACTCGTCAGCAGCCATGTCCTCATATCGCAGCTACCATTCAGTCTGAGGTAGAAGTTTATTTTCCACTTGATTAAATGAGTCTACAAACATAAATTGGAAAACTCAAACTAACATTGACAACATAAATTAAGTTATGGTGACAGCTGTGCTAAGCAGTTTGACTGACACTGATGAGCCTTTGGTGTCAATGTGTCAGTTTTTAAATAACAAACCTTAGCTGATTATAATGAAGCTGTTGTCTGCATGGGCAGGTGTCCCATCCAAGCCAATTATCATTGTTATTTTATTTCCCTCCCAACTCTGACTACTGTTTGTCTGATAAGCACTGACACTAATTGGCACAACATCCAGCATAAATACTAAAATGGTTTAGCTTTAATATATAAATCCACCCAGGGTGGATTATTTCTGGTGGAAAGTCATTTAGATAGGAAGATGGAACGGTATAGTAATCCGCCCACGTTGCAAAAATCAGCTAATCAAATGTGCATCTCGATGTGTGATATGCTGCATTCACCTATTCACGGTGCCATGGACAACTAATGCCAAGGTGGATTGTTCCAAAAGTCAGGGATTCTGTATAAAGATTCTGTATAAAGACAGTTGATGTTTGACGATACATCAAAACAAAAACGTATCGCTCTTCAACGCCACAGGGTGCTCCCTCAGAAGCTCTGCCCCACACATTGGACACCTGTTACCAAGGCTGGGAGCTTTTCCTTAACCAAGACCTCCACAGTCTTCGTTTTCTGCACCCGCGGAAAAATGCACCTGCGACATGACCAACTCTGTCGCAAGAGCGTCGGGGTTCCTCAGACTATGTGAACTGCGGTACAAAGACACTACCAGTATGTACTGTATAGGGTGCCAGCACAGGCCATAGCCACACAGGACCATGGGCTGTTACCTTTGTGTTCCTCATTGATGGCTGCTTGCAACGTTTGCGTCTGAGTATTCTGCTGTTTCACCAATATTCACTGACTGGAATTTGTGTCGGCATGCAGCCCTTAAACGGAAAATAGATCTGGATGGATCAGAAAGGTTCTTGGTTCCGTGCCAGGAATAAAAACAGCTGACCACTGTTTTTATCTCTATGCTGTAGTACCTGTACGTGCAATGTCCTCCTCGAAAAAGAACTGACGCCGGCTTTATCCTGTGATTATATTCACTTTATACTCCAGGTGAATTTCAAAATTGAATGGGCTTTCAGATATCACATGAATTAGTCAATTCTGTAGGCATACATTTTTCCTTCAAAATGTTAACATGATTTGACAACATGGAAGAAAGGCTACAATTGAATGTTCACTTCCACCCTTACCATCAGTGATACGAATACAATTATGTGGGGATTACTTCAGTCCATATTTATGATTTGATATGATTGGTTTTTAAATCTTAGTTTCTCACTCTGACATCTTTCACAATTATTGACAGAACTGTCAGATATGGGAGAGTAGCATTAATTCTGCTTTAAAATAAATGTTTGCCTTGTGTACATTCGTTCATATGGGGCAAATACATTTGGCACTACTATATGAATTGTTAGCTTTAATAGTCAATCTTACCATAGATATTTTGAGGTTTAACTAACATGGTGAAAGATTTTTTAATTTAACACATTTTAAATGATTTAGACATTTCATAATTAAATGTTTGTTGCTGCAATTTGTTAGATTTGGATTCTAACAGTAAACAATATTGCCACTTATCATTTGTACCAAGTTTGTTCACCTTGCTTTTGAATGGAACCAGTCTGTCACCGTTTCATTAACCAGTACCATAACCAGGACTTCAAACATATCATCAGTATTCATCTTCATCATTGACATCACCATTGGTTTCCAACCACTTATTGTGATATTGAGCAGACAGCGTTAACTTTTTTCTCCAATTACCTTTCACGCCGGTAATGATATGCTGTTGCAGGCTGCCATAGTAAAGTTAGAGCCGGACATTGCTTGACTCAATGCTTCCCCCTAGCTTGCCTCGCACAGAAGACAGTCGACAACAGATGTGAGAGAGAGAGCAAGAAGAAGGAAGAAGGAGACATTAACTTGAGCAGGTACATGTAAGAAATGAGCGCTAGGAATAGAAAATTAGCGTATTATCGTGTGTGCGTGCGTGTGTGAGTGTGTGTGTGAGTGTGCATTTGTGCATGTGTGTGTCCCGGAGGAGCCAGAATAGATTAAGGAGGAAGCAGGAGAGAGAGAGAGAGTTTTGAAGAAAGTTACCGCAAAGAAAGCACAAAAAGTGTCTCTGGGGTACTGGCAAGGACGTCAACAAGCTCTACCATCAAACAACAACACTGTTTTTACTCCCTGCCAATACCTGGCACATATCACCTGTGATTCAGAAAGCATTTAGGAGGGCCATGTCATGGGCCATGACAGTAGCCCAGATGTGCCATGACGTTTACAGCCAGTCGGCGGGGATACTCACTCACACACTGCTTACGCTGTGGGAATATATGGCGGTCCAAATAGGTTTCTAGAAATGAGTTAACAGGATCATGACAGAACAGTTGAGTTCCTGTGTGAGTGACTGAATAATCCTGTCACCAGCTGCTGATATGGCAACAAAAAAAACTGTACTAAAATAAAAGGTTCCAAGAAGTAACTGGAAGTAACGGTCAATAGTTGCCAGAGTGTAGGCACCATAGAGGATAATTAGCTATAATCTGCATACCTTTCCCACATTCATTTCTAAAACAGCTAATTAGTGAATCAACCGCTAATAATACAAACAGAAAATAAAACGGTATGTGTAACAATAAACTAATTGTACACTATATGCCAATGTAGTTCTTACACAAATGCAAGTCAATTATAGTCCAAATGTCACATGGTTCTGTATACAGAGATTAAAGCACAGCACACACACACACACGCACACGCACACACACACACACACACACGCACACGCAGGAATTATGTAAGTTTCCTGAGCCAATCAGTGACAAGGGCTGAGTGACACATGGCACACACACACTGTAGTATAAACGTGTGCACATGTATTGTATGCATAGTCAATCGAAAAACAAAGAATGTAATGTGTGTTTGGTTACAACCCTAAACACACACACACACACACACACACACACACACACACACACACACACACACACACACACACAGAGAGAACAAGCTTCCTTACCTTCCTGAACAGCCTGGAAGGGATTGTTGGGCTCTATCAGTTTAATGGAGTGGGTGATTTTCTCGCTCTGCAGGATGTCATCATTCAGACTGAGGTCGGAGATGGCCAGCTGAAAGACCTCATCATCTTGAGCTGCGTTCTCCTCAAATATAGCGCCTGGGTGGGGACACAGGCAAGAAGGACTCCATTCACATAACGCACTGCAGTCGGTCTATTACCAATACGTCTTGATACGGCCCCTGGTGGTGATAGCACTGGCCCGCCTCATTCACTGGCCTGTACTGGCTCTATAGACAATCACGGTTGGTGGATTGTGTCGAGTAAGGCAACGCCCCAGTTTAATAATTGCCGGTGACAGGTTGTAGTATAATACATAGTGCCTGCACGTGCTTAAGGACGTCCATATGCCGTCCATATGCCGTTCATATAAGAATGAAAGACACGGCTGGTGTGAAGGATTAAATCTTTCCATAGCACCGCCAGAAAAGAATTTGTCACGCACAATTAGCAGAGCTTCCCAACACGCAAGAATTCAATTTGCCCGGCTGCCTGTGCTTATTCAACTCAGTGAGTATCTAAATGAACTCCGTTCAGTGCTCTAGTCCTCTGAACGGCATTGACTGGCTGCCTCAGAGTGAGGTCCAAATGTGCAGTCTGCTTTCCTGGTTTGATCAGTCAATCATCCAGGTTCACGGTTACAGTCAGTCCATCGCTTTTAATTAGGAAAAAGTGTCGTTGCACCTCCAAGATACACCACAGGAATATATTTCAGCTAAGGCACATCTTAACAGAGCTAACAGATTGGGAACATCGAAATACCGGACGTTTGTTTAATAGCGTCATTTGTGACCTGTGTTGCTGAACTGCTGGTAACTCTACAGTAGGCTGCATCAGTGTGAAATCAGTATGTTGTGATTTTTGCCACACCGAACCAATAGGTAAGACAGAGAGCAAGAAAGTAAAGGAATACATCTGTGCCTAATTATCATTCATGGCCGACTGCTCAACAAAACAGAAATGTAAATCTTTCAACAGGCATACTTGGCGTTTTATCATGTAAATAACGCTTAATTAAAAAAACAATATCTTAGTTATGCATGCCTTTGTTTAATGTCATGAAGTTCGCATCTCTGCATACTGAGGAGCTAGCTGGGTAAAGGCCAACACAACTGAGTTCTGCATTAATCTTTAACATTAACTATAGTTTTATGTTTCAGTTCCATATGTATTAGCGAGTTTCACTTCTCGAAGACACTAATTTAAAGTCCAGAAGTTCATACGGGTCAGTAAAAGGCCTGGTGCAAGCCATAGGTTGCCGTTGGGCAAATGCTCCGTATAGTACTTTTGTCTCCACGTATGTAATGGTGAGCCATTTGAAAACATCATTCTAATCGAAAACATTTACATATTTTTGTGCATCTTGTAAATGTACTATTACAAGAAACGTCAACAGCAAAAGTTTTGCAGATTGTCTATGTCTGTTAACACCATGATCAACACTGAAAATTTTGACAGAAAAATCAAATAGGTCAAAAATATATATGAAACCACTACATAATCATAAGAGAGAATTAACAGCCTTGGGAAACTTTTAACAGCTGTATTTGTTAATTTGCTTTTTCAAGGTTAAGATACAGGGTAGCCAGCAGGCATTAGAGCTGTAGATTCTTGTATATATATATATATATATATATATATTGGCTGAAGCTCCATAAACAATGAATGGAGTCTGTTCGGGTCAATTCAGCCTTTTCACGTTTATTCAATCTAATGACCCACTGCATCATCTGGAAAGTAGTCTCCTTGTACATGTTTGGGAGATTGTGGATGCCTGTAAATACTGTACCTAGTCTCAGCCTTTTCCGTCCAGTAGCACTACGCCACGTCAAGTAAAGGCTGGCTCTGCGAGACTTTTAACCAACACATCCGCGCCAGTATTTGTAGAGCCAATCGCCTACGTGTACGTCCGCGCCAGTATTTGTATGAGCCAATCGCCTATGTGTGCGCGCCTGCGACTTTGTGTGAACAGGTTCAGGTGTGGAGGGAAATAGCCTGTTAACCATCACTGGACAGCGCAGGAAGCCGTTTGCGATATTTTCTAAGCGGATACTTCATCTTATTTAGCGGCGGGCGAGAATAGGCCGCAGCTGTTTATTCGCAGTGCCAGCGACTACAGATTGGAATCCCGCCGTTCGAGTTCGCCTTCCACACGCGGGGGATGAATAAACTGCGCTCCTCTCAGGTAGCTGCCTCCACCGGCGCCGTAAATCATCTCACGTCAGATGCCCGACTCGCGGGATGAGGCAATTTCTCCTCCTCGGGCTTCTAATGAAAACAGATTCACTGTCCGTTTGGCCGGAGGTAACATTTAGAGAAGTAGGCTATAGCGGTAGTGGAAATATCCCTCATGGGGCAAGATGACTTTAACGAGTAAAATAACTAACCACTTTATGAGTCCAATTTCATACCGTAAACAGGTTACCTTCCACCCCAAGTAACAAGCACCAATGCACCAGAGGGAGTTCAATGTTGACCAATACCTGCCTTGTTAAACTCTTTCCACTCATTAAAATCCCCCATGTTTCCATCTAGTAGGAAACATGAGGAATGATAAGGATGTAGGGGCGAACAACTCAGACAGACACCGACGATAAAGAAACGACCTCGCTCGGAGCCTCGGACGAGACAGACGATAGAGCGGGAGTTTCGAGTTTGGAATAGTGTCTCATGAACTGACGCCGGCCGGTGCGTTGGGCTGCGAAGTCACTCACACCCGGTCGGTTGGAGGAACGGGCGCTAAAGCGAGAGCAGCTATGTGGCTGCACTTATTATAAGCTGAAGGAAGCATGCATGTGCTACCTACTAAAAACAACCATCTGACCGACAAGATGATCAGAAAGCAGAATTCCATAACGTTATAGCGCAAACCCAAGACGGCATACGTTGGCTAGAACGGTGCATATATTTGCTGTAAATTAGGCATTTTAGAGTTAATGGTTAAGAAGTCATCGACTTTCTATCCCAAGATGTATTGAAATGGCGTTTAGTCGCAATGATCGTTTAACGAAAACGACACTCACTGATTAGTAGGAATAAGGCACTCAACTAGCATCACATTTTCCAGTCTTACATAATTGTATGGAGCCTATATTTCAGATTCACGTTCTGTCCCTACTGTCCTTTATCTGCATTTTCATTTCGTGTCTGAATCATATCGAAACCACCGCAATGCTTCCTGTGGCTTTGTGTGATGATTTGAAGACGTGAGCTGAAATGGGAAAGATCGTTTTTTTTCTCTCTTTAAAAATGAAACGCAAAGCGCCCGGTGTTCAAATACGTCAGGCTATTTAAAAGTTTTGAAGTCGAATTAAAACAAATTGGATAGGCCTAATTGTTTCTGCGGTCACGCACGTGGTCTTGACTTTTACTAAATCTGTCCTTTGCAGCCACTAAGTGTAATCTACATGTCCGCCTCGATTCCACCATATTCAGCCCAGCTGACTTGAGCTGACTTTTAAATTGATGCACGAAGTTAAACAGAATTATCTAACGTGGATAAATAGACGTTCTGCTGCAGGCGTTTGTCAAATAGAGTTCGGTTTCCGACAACGTTTAGAGCACAAACAGCGTTTGTCCCCTTTGTCATTTCTTCCCCTGGCAGAGCGTATTAACATTTCACTCACGTCCAATTCAAAGTTCAGGCTTATAGATGAGGGGAGGAGATGGGCGGAGAGAGGGGGGCGCGGGAGGGAGTAGAATGGATAAGCAAAACCCACCGAACACCCACGTCGAGCCAGATCTTCCGCATATCCTACCAGAACCCGTCGTTGTTAGGTCTTATGCATCTGATGTGTGCATTAACGACAGAGCATTCTCATGAGAAGAAATGATTGATAAGGAAGAAACACTTTGCTTACTTTCTAACCCACCGCAACCGCTCTCATTGGTTGTGCGTTCATGTGCGTAGGAGAAAGAATGCAACAGCCTCCTAACGTTTTCCTGAATTCTAATAAGGTGTGAACTCAAGCGGTCTTTGCCCGAGAGAATAGGGAGGGGGAGGCTATACCGGCGTTAATATATACATTGAATACTAATAATGTCACAGTCCTATTCATTTTTTCAAAATTCATAAAGGCCGACTATCGACCCATTCCATATATTCCATTGTAATCGCATCGACGCCTCCAGGGGAGCTGTTTTTTCTAATCAAAAGGACCGAGGAACAGGGGGTTTCAATCATGCGTCTCCGCATGCAGACAGTCTCCCCCAAGCACAGCCAAGCAAAGCCCAGCAAAATGCTCAGTGTCGCTCTCTTACCAATGTGGATGATGGAGTCCGCGCTCACAGTGTTGCATTGCAATATCCACAGGGGAAGGCATAATATCAGCAATTCCATCTCCGGTTTTGGCCAAAGCGGCTCATCCACGATCCCTTGGCGTATTGACGGACAATTACAAAATAAGCAGCAGTGCGTAAAAGCAACACCGGTGTTAATTAGGTTTGGATTTACCAACGAATTACAAGAACCAAAAGTCCAAACTGCTGGTGTTCGAAGAGGGACTGTAAACCCCGCTTGCAAGTGAAAGGATAGAGTAAAAGGTTGGCCAGACGAAATGAAAACCGGGGGCTTTTTCACGGCCGTAAATCCGCCGAGCGAGCTGCTCTCCGCGTCTCTCGCTCTCTACCTCGCTAAAGCGCTCGGCGGAGTCTGAGACATAACAAACTGCAAACTGCGGAGGAGGAACACCCCGCACAAACACGCTCGCTCTCGCTCTCTCTCTCTCTCTCTCTCTCTCTCTCTCTCATACACACACACACACAATCTTTCTCTCCCCCCTCTGTCACTCTCTCTCTCACTACCCACGTGACTGCAGAACCTCTATCTACGGCACCGAGACCCGACCGGAGGAAAGAAAAGCAAGAGAGAGATGGAATTCGTTGCGAGCTGAAGACCCGGGACGTCGAAGAAGTGTGAGATGTCAATTTGTCCGGTCGGTTGGGGAGACGGCGGGGTCTGTACAGTTAACGAACTTGCAACAGAGGTGCACTGTGGATGTGAAACAGATGAGAGGCGGGCATAGCGGATTTTTCGTCCGGCTCGTTTGTGGATTGTACAGTGCGAGATAGCCTACATACTTTTCCTCGCTTGCAGTGGAACAAAGGAACACGCTGGCTGGTTCGGATACCGAGTTGATAGTTTATTATTAAAATACATATTATACTAAGCAGTAAAAAATAAAATGGGAAGCTGTAATCGCATCCTTTTGAAGTACGGTTATTTGTGTGTGTACTATGCCAAAGAAGGCAACGCTGAGATCCGTGCGTAAAACCTCCCCATAGTTGGTGGATTTATACGAAGAGCAAACCGTAATGAAACTCTTACACAGCTGATAGCACGTAAATGTCAGAATTTAAAACCAACGGATTAGATCCATTCAGCTCCACACGATACGTTATTTCCAGTATACAACGCAAGGCAAACGCGCGGGAGATGCAATCCAGTCGAAACCGTTTGAAGATACTTGTACCCTTTAGCAGTGGTACTTTTTTGATGCGAAAGCAGAGTTCAGTTTCAAAAAGTATAGGTCGACTCTGAGCATCAGTTAAACATGCAGGTGTATTTTCCCCTGGTCGAGGTAACAGATTATAGGCTATGTAAGTATAACATAACTTTGTAAATGTCTCCTTATGAACATTAGTTTTCTACGGTATGTAATTTATACAAGACAACCATAACTATTGTATGGGTTGTGTACACTGTGCAGCCTACATGCATATGGTGGGGGGTAATGTCAACACTAACTAACCGACCTCTGGATTCTCTCCGATGATTTCCGGGGAGTCACGAAGAAGGGGAAGATCACCTCTCCAGTTCACCGAGGACTGCGTCATTACGGAAGATGATTCTGTCACTTGGGGACGGACAATGACAACTAATATTCATAATCTTACAATTAAAGGATATTTCTTGCGACCGATGTGACTCAGAAATGTCTTTTAATTGTTTGGCTAAGTGTATGTGTCTCGTCGGGGATTCGCCAACAGTTTCAGCACCACGGCGGACTGGATAGCTCCCTGCATACATTTAGCAATGAGGACTCGACAGGGAGAGAAACTATTTCAATTCCACAAGACTTGGCGGTTTACAGACATGTCGGCTGAGAAGGAAAACGCTTGCTTTTAGCACATTTACCTTACTGTATTACATTTGATTTAAAACACTATCCTTTTTCTGTTTGTATCATCATCTAGCCTATAGATAGACTATAAAACGCATATGCTAACAGAGCTATACATATATTTGCATTGTCTGGCAATTTATATGTACATTTGTTTTATTGATCCATAACAGTTAAAAAAAGACAGATGTAAAACAATTTGCTGGTGGAAGTTAATGTGTCATTTCTCAATAGATACAGTTTGTTGCACAATGTATGTTCTTGTCCTGTAATACTTTTCAATTATAAGATATGGCTTAAACAAAAAAAAAGGGGGCGGGGGTGATCGCAGGCTGTCAACTGTAGAGAAAGTGCGCCCCACAGCTGCCTTATGGTAACAAGTGGGTGTTGCAGTCTCTCTGCAGAGAGAAAAGAGAACAGCACCTGTAGTTACACCTTGTTTATTGCAATGCCCATTTTAAGTTTTCTATGGTTGTGCCCTATAAGAGCTGCATGCACGTTTATGTGTTATGTGTTGTTCGTGGTAATAAACGTTTCATGTTATAGATCAAACCACAGGTTTTAAAGTGCCCACTCTTTAACAACATTCAGCTTGCATAAGCATGCTTCAAAAGGTAATTCAGAAAAGACATGTCAATGTCATGACATGTCAATGTCATTCTAAATTAGTTTATTAATTCTGTATAACAACACATCATTCAAAGAATAGTTCACTTTTACAATTTTGAAATAGACAAACATTCTATTCAGATTCCATTCCGCAACATATTATATAAATATTAGTTTTATTCAAGAAGTAAGAAATTTTGGAAGTAAGATAATGACAAATGTTTTTGCATCAAGCACACTTTTTATAACCAATTTCAATACTAGTAATTATCAGTTTTTTTGACTGAACCATGGCACAGGGACCCCCTATCACATTTGGCATAACATTTTAGTTGCCGGGCCAACAATAATGTATAGGGCAGCCTATTCATGCCCTGTATAAATGTAGGCCACCTAACTAAGTTACTAAAATTATTATTGACTGAGTTATACCACAGGTTGTATTTATTTATATTGTCTTACATTTACATTTTTGGAAGAAAATAAATTTGGGATGAAATAATTTGGAGAACCACCTGCCGGACTACTGAGGACAACCTAGGGGTCCCAGACCCCCTGTTTAAGACTGATAGGTGCCAACCAAGGTGTAAATGTTCTCCTGTAGACATCCTTAAACAATTATATGTTGCATTTACACAGGAGAATTGAACATAAATACATATTTATTAGAAGGCATACAAGACAACGCTCACCATCATATAACATTTCCTTATCATTTTCTATCTCACTCATGCACAGACGTTTGGATGCAAGCTGCTGGCACGAGGTCTCATTGCAATCAGTCTCAGACAGCTGTTTTGTTGTTGATGAATGAGTTGTGATCCCCACTCTCATATCTGTGTGTGTGCGCGTGCGTGCACGTGTGAGAGAAAGAGAGTGAAATATTCCCCTGTAGCCTGGCCTAATCTGCAAAACATTATTAGATTGTTCGGTAGGTCGATAACGTCTTTTTGTTTGTTTTTTTGGAAAGACAATGCAGTCCATTAGTCTGCACTGTCAGCATGCCAGAGGATCCCTCGAGTGTTTTCTCAATTAAAACACACACACGTAATGATACACATTTTGTGTATAGTTAGTGTTACATTTTGCATCCACACGCACAGGTTGTTGTAATTGAGGTGTGTGTGAGGTTACATACAAGACTTAGCCTTCACCCCATACACACACACACACACACACACAGTAAACAACTGTCAATATGGTGAGGTGGGCTTGGAAGAAATGAAACTATGTAATGACGCTACCCGGCCGACATCCCATTAAAGCGAAGAGAGATGAGAATGCAATTACGCTGTCATCTACACAGGAGCTGGGGCTGGTGTAGCGGCGAACAGGCGTGAACGAGCTGGGAGATAAGGCGCTCTTATGGGGAGACTGAAGTCTTTCAAGGGTGGATGGTTGATCCCTCCTGTTAAGACAGCTGATGAGTCAAATGACTCATGGGGGAGGTGTGTGTGTGTGTGTGTGTGTGTGTGTGGTGGGGGGGGGTTGTTTGATAAGTAATAGTGTCAGTGTGTTTTTCTCTTCAGTGTGATTTAGTTTATTTGCAGAAATTACAAGAACATTGAATATTAACTTTCCCCAGGGAGGACAACTGTCATCTCTCTTGCTCTTCCATTCCTCCCTCATTTAATATAGCCTTGCTCACCTTATTTTCTATTTTCAGGGACATGCCAGACACACAACAGAAGATTGAGCTGCACTTGGCTGTGCAGTATAGGGTTCTAATTAGAAGTTGAATGCTGTCGTGTTAGTCTTATTTGCTATTAATCCCATTTGTGTAGGACAGTATACAGACAATTACAACAGTGACCATGTATACATTTGACTAATATTTTAAAAGGTTTAATTCTCAGACACAATAGCCAAATCTTAAAATGCAACTCACGTACAACTGAAAACATTCTGCTCTCTTCAATCATCTAACAAAAGGCAAATCAACTTTGCAGCTGACGATAAAAGTAACTATTCATTCAATCTTCATAATAGCCGTTAAATGTGTATGCAAGTGAAGATGTGGCACAGGCAACAAAAGACTTGTCTTGTTCAGAATTAAGTGCTAGAGTCCTCCACTCATGGTAGCAGGTGCAGTTTGTTTTACCAAAGCAATCAATAACATGGCTCAATAAGAAATAGCATTACATAAAATAAAAAAAATATTGAAATTGTTGTGCAAAGTGCATATATTAAATATAAAGTGAATTACAAATAAAATGTATTATTATTTTGGTCTGATGATATCTCTGCTTTACATGGAGTTGAACAACTGTTAGAGCAGACTTTTCCGGCCTCAAAGAGATCCCAAAGTTCTACAGCAAAGTGTGAAAAATATACCATAAAAAGCATATAGATATAAAAAAATAAGACAATGGAGAGGGTTTGGAAAAAAAGCTCTGTTCAAACGATGGGTCTTGAGGCCACTGTTAGAAGCAGTCTGCGATGTCCTCAGGTGGTCGGGCAGATCATTCCACAGACTTGGAGCAGCTGTGCTGAATGTCAGATCTCCCGTAGCATTAGTGCTAGGAGCTTTCAGGATATACGCTGAAATAGAATGGAGGATGTGTGTGGAGGTTTGTGGGGTACGGAGTTCCTTGAGGTAGGGAGTGGCAACACCATGCACTTGTATGTGAGGTGGGAGACCTTGTACTCAATCCTGAGTGAGATGGGAAGCCAGTGGAGTGATTTCAGAATGGGGCGGTGATGTAATTGTGTTTGCACACTCATATCAGAATCCTAGCAACACTTTTATGAATGTCCTGCAGCTTCTGGAGGCTTTTTCCAGGGATCCCATTAAAGAGCGCATTGCAGTGGCCTAGCTTGGAAGAAATAAAGCGTGGACACGTTTTTCAGTGTCTGCAAGAGTGAGTGCAGAAATTAGTTTGTCGATGTTCTTGAGGTGAAAGGCAGTTTTCCCATTATCTTTGCCTAATGTTAGTGACGACTGTAATGACAGATGACTGGACTCTGTGTGGGCTGCCAACTAAAATGGCTTCAGTCTTGAAGCTGTTTAACAGCAGGACGTTTGTTTTCACCCACATCGTTATCTCTTCCAGGCAGGTGGTTAAAAAGGATAATAATAATAATAATAATACACTTTATTTGTATAGCACCTTTCATACACTGTGCAACTCAACGTGTTTTACAGTTAAAAACATTTTAAAAACAAAGGATGAAAGGAACAAATCAAAAATAAGAAACATAAAACTAGGTAAAAGCCATACAAATATTAAAAATCATTCCCTAGAGGCAGATATGCTTTATCCCTCTAACTACCATGGCCCCTGTTAATGAACTCTGCTAGCGGCATATAGCTGCCCTAATCTGCTAGCAATTGTTTGCCTGCCCCAGCCACATCAGCTACTAGTGGCATTAGCCGGCCTTAACCAAATCTGCTAGCGGTACATTGCCTGCCCCAGCCACATCAGCTACTAGCGGCATTAGCCTGGATGATGGCAGGCAGGGCAGCAGATGGGGTTGGGCTTGTCTTAAGGTAGAGTGTCATCAGCATAGCAGTGGCGTGAGATGTCATGCCGTCTGATGACGCAGTTAAGAGAGAAGATGTAAATAATGAACAGGATGGGGCCACACACTGAGCCTTGAGGGGCACCACATGTTACGTGTGTCAGGAATTTAGCCCGTCCCGAGGAGACAGTCCTCCCAGCGAGAGGATGTGGTTGTGGTGCTACTCACAACAATATTCTGTCTACATAAATAGCCTACACATTTGAATGGCTTTTGTTGATGTTAGGTGACTGGGAACAGCGTAGAATTGATTGATTTATTTATTTATTGTGAGAGATTTCTCAAGAAAGAATTATACTTAAAATCCCAGAAAAGTGATACTAGACTATGTGACAGGTAGACCTTTAGCCAACCTTTACTAAAAACACTTTAATAGATTTTATACACGTTGCTCAGACTTAAGCTTCGGGAGCTGAGATTGTCGGGAAGTCTTATATTACCATATAGTTTGAAGCTAGCTTTCTTTCTTTCTCTTTCTTTCTTTATCAGGGACAACACAATAAACATAACAGGTTACATATAAACAAAGTTATAGTAATATGAAAATAGATGCATTGAATGTAGGGTTTGTAGCCTTAGCTAATTTGCGACCCCTGTAACAGACAGTAAACAAACAATAAAAACAAAATAAAAGAATTTACAAGAGTAAAATATGATAAGTGCAACAGTCCAATTTTTATATGGATTATATTTACAATGTGTATTTAATATCTGTGTTTCACCTGTATGTCACTATACAGGCAAAAACAGAGTCAATGATCACGTTTGATTTTTTTTCAGCCAAAGTTTTACCATATGGTTAAAAGAGGTCAGATTAGTTTGTGTTTTTATGACAGTCGG
>JAODOY010051406.1:4906-42219 GCA_025399855.1 Forbesichthys papilliferus | reverse complement strand
TATATATATCATATCACAGTACTTGTCTAACACCTGGGCAACAGCATGCCACATAACTGTGGTTACTATTGTCTTGCCCTGTGTGATTATGAGAATATTGGCTAGCAAAGCCTGGTTAAAATGTCATCGCTGGTCTGTTTTGTTGTTGCAGCCTTGAGCCAGCCAACAGTAATGCATTCTATCTATATGAGCAAGTCTATCCTTAATTTATATGTTATGTTCCAAAACCCACCATGCTCCCACTATATCCATTGTTGATATCTGAAACAGTATGCATGCCTCACCTGCAAGCAGGACAGCCCCCCACCACCACTACAGAGGGCTGGATAATGGTATAAGTCCCAGTATAAGGCTGCTGGGACACAGCAGGAGCCATCTGGGCTGAGGGAAAACCTGCATTACATACACAATGCACATTACAGTACATATTATTAATACAATGTATGTGCTTGTTCAACTCTTTGTGTCACAGAGAATGTGCTCCACACACACAACATATTAGCCTCAAGAGCAGTGTAAGCAGCTGGCACACTCAAAACAAACTGATGTGACACTGTTATTTGTAATCTCAGGATTACCACTGAAAGAGTGTATGTTGTCAGAATATAGTCATTTTTACATTGTTTAGCACCACTCAAGTAACAATTTTGGAAACGGGGTGTTTAATAATCTAATTTCAAAGATATTTAAAACGTTAGTTGCTTTATTTGTTGGTTTCAGACTAGGTAGTATAATAGGTATACTGTAGGCCAACACAGATTGATAATTACTAGTATGGTAACACATTCATGAAATACAAGGAAGCGACAATGGCTTGCACAAGAGCTGTGATGAATTTGTCAAAATCAACTTTTATGAGAGAGAAAAAAAAATCTTTCAAATAAATAATTAAATCACAATAAAAAGACATTGTATGTAGATATTTCAATTTAGCAACATTACAGCTGCCAATAGCCTATCTAGTATCTCTGAATAATTTTATAGCATAGCCTATCTTATCTTATATTTAAAGTAGGCTCCCAAATAAGCCACAGCTTTACCAATTCAAGTTTTAAGTGTGCATATATAAAACAGCAGCCATTTATTCTTGTTTTGTTTAAGTAGGCCTATAGGTCAAACCAAATTAGTCAAAATAAAGACTGCATGGTTAAACAGGCAGAAGCCTAATAATACATTAAATAGTACTTATAAATAGCCTACGACTAGGAGCCAAACTCGATCACCATACAGCAGGCTATTTTAACTGTGAGCTCTGTCTAAGGCCATAACAATTACATAAGAATGACTACCCAGCACCTGGACCAATAACAGAGCCGCGTATAACGACGTCATAGCAAACTGAAGGGCGAGCTATGCGCCAATGGTTAGGTAATAGACCCATGACCACTACTTGCCTTGGCCGTCGGGGTACTGGTACGGCGGCGGCGTCTGCTGGAAGCCAGGGGCCGCCGCAACAGGCTGGGGAATCGCTCCATAGTTGTGCTGCTGCGCGCCGTACGCATACGTCCCTGGGACGGCGTTATAGGCGGGAGGTCTGTCTTGAAGTAGTGGTTTGTTGTCCACCATCTCCCCGACGTGTTGCGTCCGTAAGTTGGCTCTTTGCCTTTAACTTCGATATCAACCAGCAGCGAAGAAATATATTAACGGGTGATTTGGTTTGTGTTCTCCAAAGACACTTGCGACTTTTGATGTGAAGCAAGCGCAACAAAAAACAAAGAGACAGCACGGGAAAATGAAACTCTTTCTCTCTCCATGCGCCAACTTTGTCCCAGACAGCACACCCAAACACTCGCTAAAATGTACACTTTAGGAATGGTCATAAATTAGTGAAAAAGATAATAAAACTCCATTCTCGCCAAACATTTGGTCCTTTCTCATGGGGGTCCTTATAACTCCGTTGAAACTCTGTAAACGATTTCCCTTTTTCTGCCTGGATTGTCACAAGAGAAAAATCATGTGATGAGCTGTAACGCCTCTGCGCAGAGAAAGGGCTTCTTAAAGCGACAGACCATTTAAATTAGGACGAGAGCGCAGTGCAGAAATAAGAGTAAGCCACCGGTCTACATTAAAAATATAACGTAAATGAAAATAGTTTTACCTCGGTTGACGTATGCTATGTGACGTTTATGAAGTTATTGGTATTCTAAATAACTTCTATTTTTAATCAAATGCTGAGAACAACTACTAATTTACGCCTATAGCGTAACCTTTAGTTATAAATGTATACACCACCATAGGGCCAATGTTGTGATGTGTTGAAAATATTAAGATACATTTCCTTATATTGGCCTAGCTTCTCTTTATGTGTTTATTTATTGCCGTTTCAGTGCAAATGGGAATGGTTTTTAAATAGAGAAAAAATTAAAACAGTTTCACTGTCTAAGGCTAGACATATCATAATTCCATTTTGAGTGACCTTGCTTATCAGTGGACATGTGGGCTTTATGTGTTACAATCTTACAATGTTAAATTAATCAATATGTTCCAATGGGAGCACAGATGACACATGAGTAGCCATTGTGTGAAACACTATCAGATATGGCCAGTTGAGTCCTTTCTAGTCAACACGATTATAGAATACTGAAGTTAATGTGATAAAATGGGGTCTACTACTACTAGGTAGTAGACTATACTACTAGCAAAGAGATAGTCTATGCCAGGGGTCTGCAACCTTTACTATCAGAAGAGCCATTTGATGGCCATAACCTTTTATACATATCTGTCTCGAGCCGCAGATAAATATTATACTAAGTTAGCCTATACACATTACTAGTACACCTAATGAGAGTTCATTCACGTTTTCCCAAGGAGTGATTTTGAACCTGAACATTGAACACCTGAACATTGAACCTAGATTAAGTGATATGTTTGTCAAAGCCACAAGGGGCCACTGTAGAGGGGCTCAGAAGGTTGCAGACCTCTGGTCTATGCCAAAACGCCAAAGAAATGTAGCATATGCTGCTGTTTGCTATATGTTGGTTGTGATATATTATTAGTGATGGCTATCAGTCAACATGGCCACATATATTTTAAACAGAAATAATCAGTTTAATTTATTGTTTTACAGTTCATCATGGATTGTGATAACGTGCATTATTCTTAATAGATAACAGCAACGGTATACTGTAGGCCTACCTGAATAATTAATCTGGAATAAATTATTAAAATATGCATGTCAAGGTTGTCGGAAAATTATTCAAGCCCATGCACTCTGCTCGACCAATCAGCAGGATTAGTTCTAGGACACCTGCCGAGTTTCGGCCAATCCAAGAAACAGCCTATGTATTTCCTGTTGTTGTTTCAGAGTTGTACCGTACAGCTCGGCCCACTGCTGCAGAATGTGAATTAAATACCGCTGCACCGATGTTCATATGCGAGTTTGCTTACAGGCTAAACGCACAGAAGAGAGCCCAGTTTGTAAGTATTGGCGTTTAAATTTGCGCACTGCTAGCCTGTCTCAACGCGAAAGTATCAGATTGTAGCCGACATTGCCGTAGCCTTCATTATTTAAAATAGACTTCTCCATCACCAGTCTTGTATTAATGCTACAGTACTACACAGATGTGTTTGTCGTTCATTGACAGGCAGATTAGACCACTCCAAGCAGAGGCCATGGAGATGTCACATAATCGACGGCTGCACCTGATATCATGACGCGTCTGAAATTCCCCTGACAACCGAGGATCGGATACCAGTGTTCAGGTTGCTACTTTATGTTTGTAGCATACAAGCCTTTCTAAAAAACATGTGTGCGACGCTGCGGCAAAAAAACAATAAACACAATATTTTATAAAACGGTCGTTTCAAAACTATTTCCTCGGTTAGTGCGTATTGCCGTACAGCCTATAAGCTGTACGGCAATTGAAGAACGTGCATGAAACGATGGTTTACTTATACTCCAACGAAATACCAATAATACAGTACATATATTTCTAGTTCTACAAGTCCGCTGTGCCAGTTTCAGAGACGTTAACTGGAGTGTCCGAGTATTATCATGAGCATATGTCTCTCTCTCTCTCTCTCTCTCTCTCTCTCTCTCTCTCTCTCTCTCTCTGTCTGTGTCTGTCTGTCCAGGGCCCGCCATGCCTATCACGCTGCTATGGGCGGTGGATGTGTATGGCAGGGTGTACAGTCTGTCCACCGCCAGTGGGCGCTGGGAGCGCGCAGACGACAGACTACTGGAACTCAAGCGCATCACCGCTGGGAAGGGGCGCAGCTGGGGCATCGGGTGTGACCACCACGTTTACCTAAATATTTTACCCAGTGAGACGCCTATCCGCTTCCGTGAGGAGACCTATGAAAACCAGGTAGTCATCCATTTTGTGTTTTTGTTTAAGAAAAAGCGAGTACAGTATTAATTGGTTATCTCGCTCAAGAATGCTTTACAAGTAGACCAGGCTTGCAGTCATCCACGCCTACAACCGCCTATTATCTTCCCCCATGTCTTGTAGAGGTGGAACCCAGTGGATGGCTTCACTGACGTACTGCTGCCCACTGACCGCTGGCCCTGGAGCGACGTGACTGGGATGAACGACCAGCCTCTCCACAGCTTCAAGCTGCCTTCCCTCAGCTGGGAGTGGGAAGGAGACTGGTATGTGGACCAGAACTGTGGTGGAGAGCCCAGTCAGACAGGGGTGAGAGAACCATTGCCTTCATATGTAAATGCACACGCCTTGATTATTTCATCATTATGCCTAGTCAAACGCATTGTGTCACACTGTGATGGGTGAACTATTCTTTCTCTTATCCAGGGTTGGGAGTATGCAGTTGACTTTCCAGCCAACTTCTCTCCAGACAAGAAGTGGAACTCGTGTGTCCGACGCCGGAGATGGATCCGCTACAGGAGATACACAGCACAAGGCTCATGGGCCAAGGTTAACACACTCTTCACTAATATGGCTTTACCAGGAATTTGTGTAAAGGCCCCATGTCGCCACCATTTACATACTCTCCATATTATTTTAGCTTGGCAACATCGAGGCTTTAATGTGATTATATTGTAAAGGCAAATCAAATGAGCTTGACTTAACAGTACATCTATCCATTGGATCTGTGGCCCTTCTAGATACCCGCTGATCCGAAGGGAGCCCCTCTGCCCTTATGTGACATCAGCTGTGGCGGATGGGAGATGAGTGACCAATCGGGCAGATACCCATATCTCTGGGCAGTGTCCCAGCAAGGACAGGTCAATGCACACTGGTTGCTTCATATTAGAGTATGGTGTCCATACCGCCATGAAGGGCTGGACGATTAACCGAAAAGTAATCGAAACGGAAATCGTTTATTTTTATTTTTATGTTCAATCAAGTAAATAGGAGGACGTGTATTTTACAGATAAGCCTGTTTGTCGGGACCCGGACACGGGACACTCATGACAATCCCAGGCACGTCAATAAACGTGCAGCATCTGCTGAGAAACACTGCTGTTATTACCATTAGTATGATATCAACCGCGACAGACGTAAACTGAAACTACACTTCACGTCAATGGCTCGCAACACAGCAGCTCCGGTGGTGTTACATAAACATTTATCAGAGCAGACTTATAATGCGTGACAGACAACTTATTGATTGTATTATATAGCAAGGTGGGCTTTCTAACACCTACTGTTAATATATCTGCCCCTTATAGGTATGTTACAGCTTTCCAGATAGTTTTAAGCAAATAGATAACTTTAGCGGCACCGCCTCCCTTCATGGTAACTTCTAAGCTAAAGCGATATCAACTCTTTCAATGAGACATTCCTACGGAAATTCAATTTCTGGAACAATTGATTCAAAAATGTCACAGTAGACAAAAATGTCTACAATTAGTAGGTGGAGTAGAGAAAAGAAAACTCACTGATTCCAAATCCCTACATGAATTATTAACACAGGCTGCCTTCTAGTACTACAAGATAATACGTATGTCAACTTTTGCTTGTCAATATTTAAGCTAATAACTATGACTCCATGTATCTTTTATTATTTAATGTTTTAGCCCATTGCTAGCCGCACTTAAGTATCATGCTTTTACAAATAGTAAGTTTTTACAAAAGCTGCAGTTAATACTACCACGTGTGTATTTCTTGTTTATAGTTCTATGGTGTTTTCAGGTAACTCCGCCCCATTTAGTCGGCTAAATTGAAGCATCATGGAGCAGAACTCAAACAAAAGCAAAACAAAGGCAAAAAAAAATTGTTCATTAATCGTAATCGAGGTACAATGTTCAATTAATCGCGATTTTTATTTTAGGTCAAATTGTTCAGCCCTATCGCCATGTATCATATTCTAATTAGCTGGGTTTACATGGATGCTTTTAAAAAATAATTTGTCATCCCGATTACAGATTTCAGGTTACCTGTGTACATGGAATGATATAAAACGATCTACTGTTCACATGACAGAATATATGTTTAACATGCGGCACATATGCTACGTATATGTACAAGTGTCCCGCTAGCAAAAAGGCTAAAACCAGCTGGCCTCTGTTGCAGGCACGTTGTGTTACAGAGGGATTACGACTCTGGGTGAAGTCACTGTAGCCCCTGTTAACTAAATATGCATATCGTAATTGTTTTATCCAGACATTGTAGCGTGGCTGTGTAGAATACGGTACCGCCTTGTCTCCAATCAAATTGGCCATTTACAAACCAACAGTAAGCTAAAGTTTTAAGACTTGGGGCAGGCACTGAAGAATGCATAAAGGAAGTAATCTGGTTTAACCATTTAGAGTACATGGAAGAATTCTTCTTTCCAACAAGTTATGGAATGATTACTACCCCTCTGCTCCCGACTGAAAATTCTATTGGGTTCGGCCTTTCTTTTCCGACTGAGGTGTAAATATGGTGCCTTTTCATTTAGTTTGGGATTTTAAACCGATTCCAATCAGAATATAAGGGTCCGTCCATGTCAATGCAGCTACAAACTATGCTCGTGCACACTCACAATTCCACTATTATTTTAAACAATGTGAATATTTACATGTGCACACGTTTATTATTTCAGCTATTGCATTTAAACATGCACTCCATTACGGATCATTCATACTGTATGGTTATCAAGCAGCTTTATCTGTGTTGTTTAGTTAATTACTAACTTTATACAGTTTTTTTGTTTTTTTTTTTTTTACTGAATGAACTTCAATATAACATAGAACACGTGAGTTGTGACCTACCCTTGATTCTAAATATGCACATAGCCTGTATGTCAAATACTATATAAAGGTAACCAGGAATTGTTCAAATATGGTGGGTGGGACGGGGGTTGCAATCTTGGTTATATTTGTATTTATTTATTTTCTTGCCACCAGGGGGCATTATAACAATGTCGTATACCAAGTCGGAGTTAAAGAGACAGCTTTAGCCTGTGGAATGCATCCAGTGTCCTTGAAACAGTTTGAATGTCAAGAATGTGATGGCATCATGCTATTCTCTATGCAGCTCATAAATCCTTTTTTTTTCTTTTTTACTGACATTGAGGAAAAGCATGTAGGCTACTGCTAGCTTAACACATTTGAACCAGAAGGTGTGTCAATGGCAACATCATAGATATTGACATGCTTCAAAAGTAGTACACTGTATAATCATTTGAATATGTGAGCGACACATTCCTACTTTCCTCCGCCTGTTCTCGGTTTCCAATCAACACGGAATGCATGCACTGACCTTCACACGAGCATATTATGCGCCATCTTGAACCATGTATGCTTCATGGTATACCATGAACCTGTGACACACTTGTTCCATACAGGTGTGGTTCAGAGAGGGCATCCACCCCAGGGTCCCAGAGGGCACCAGCTGGGAGGAGGTGGAGGTACCCATGGAGGTCGCACAGATCTCTGCTGGTCCCGGGGACTTGCTGTGGGTCCTGCTCTGGGATGGGAATTTGCTGGTCCGCACTGGCCTCAGTTTGGACAGTCCGACGGGTAATGCTGTCTGTGCCGGATGCTTATTCCAAAATGGCTGTATATATTTGTTGTTTTTCAGTGAAATTGTGGATATAAATTAATTGGCATTGAATATATTAAGACACAATGTTATGGGTTGCATTTCCATACTATCTTTGAAATATCTCCTAAAAAATCTATTTTCTATGCCCAGATGAAAATGTAGCAAAGTAAATATTAATATCCTATGGAGGAATGTGGTGAAATACTACAGTTGCATGCTATTTCAGTTTGCAACAAAAGAATATCTCGCTGGTTTTAGCTCCACCTGCCGTCACATCATAAAGTAAATCTATAGCCTCCAGCAGCTGTTTCCCTCCGTGCTCACAGGTATTGCGTGGATGGAGGTGGAAAGCCCAGCGAAGGAGGTCGAAGCTCTTCATGTGGCCATTGGCGTTGGTGTGGTCTGGGTTGTCACCAAGGACTACAAGGTGACTGTATATATCTATACTGTAATGGACACACCCTCCATGACATCACCCATAGCTTTTCTCAAGAACTGGTTTTGTGCTGTGCAACCTCTGGCCGTCGCCATCATTGCAGTATTTCACTCCGCCCTAACTACTCCCTATCCATTATAATGGGATAAATGTATAGCTAATATATTTGTGAGTTATTTAAAAATAACTCACAAATGTTGACACAAATGATGACATTTTAAAATGGGCATTTATGGTGATTGACTCCCTTTTTCAGCCAGTCTCAAGTGGCTATTCGAGGAACTGCTAATTTTGGCACTTCTGCGTTGTAATTATTTATCAGCAGTGGAGGTTCCCGCTTGGGTATAGGTAGATGTATTTACTGTGTGTGTGTCTGTGTGTCTGTCTGTGTGTCCATGTGTCTGTTTGCAGGTGTGGTTCAGACGTGGTGTGAACTCCCACAATCCCTGTGGCTCAGGCTGGATCAGCATCGGAGGGCAGATGATGGTGGTCGATGTAGGACTGAATGACCAGGTAGAGAGGTCTCTCTATGTTTATGTTACATGGATGAATAGGTAGAGAGGTCTCTCTATGTTTGTTACATGGATGAATAGGTAGAGAGGTCTCTCTATGTTTATGTTACATGGATGAATAGGTAGAGAGGTCTCTCTGTGTTTATGTTACATGGATGAATAGGTAGAGAGGTCTCTCTATGTTTATGTTACATGGATGAATAGGTAGAGAGGTCTCTCTATGTTTATGTTACCTGGATAATGGTGGTGATGTAGTACTGAATGACCAGGTAGAGAGGTCTCTCTATATTTTAGTTAGTTATATGCAGACTTGTATGTTAAATGTTTTTACATGTATTAATTATGTCAGTGTGCTGATGTCAGTCCTATATTTAGAGTAATGGCTTTTTAAAAACCAAACCCTTCCAGTGTATTTTGCATTGCATAGGGCTGTAGCCATTCAGAATGAGGTACAGCTACCCTACATGTGTCTAGGGGAGACACAGGAGGACATTGACCATGAGAGCTACCATACAGTATTACACTATTGAAAATACAGTAAAACATCCTGAATGCATAAAACAGGCATTTTAATCAATTTATTTGTAGGGTGGGTTTTAATATTCATTCCATATTTAAAGTTAACCTTCAGCCTCTCTTAACAAGCTAAACCTCCTAAGCGTCTCTCTACCCTTATACTGATCGGCATTACCGTGGATTAGCATCTGGTTTGAGGCCAGGCTGGGTCTCAGGTGAAACGCCTTGGCTGTGTCTCCCCAGTGCTGGCTCTCAGAGAGTGGACTGTGCTCGCACAGCAAACCCACCCCCCCGCCTCCCCTCTGCTCTGGGACCCTTTGCCCCTCCCCATGGCTGCCTTGTAATGTGAGCACAGCTAGCCTCCCCTGCCTTTATATATATATATATATATATCCTACCCGCTTCACATGTGGGAGACTCCTTAATTAGAGCTGGCCAAGACGTTGTCACCATATCCCATATTTCAGGCAGTTATGGATATGGTCTATGTGAGGTGACGGGCGCCACGGTTACAGTATATTGCCTTATAAAGTATCCCCAAATAGCTGGTGACCCACAAGTGCCTTCCACTGAGCGCCAAGGATTGAATTAAGTTGAACTTGATTTAATTTGACAGTTGCTAAGGAATTTGGATGTGTTATTTTCTTTAATGGCTGTTATAGTGTTACTGAATTTCATGCTAGAAATTCTCAAGTGACGGTTTATTGTTTATGGGCTCAATAAAATGAATCGATGTACAACAGTTTATGGGCGGTGGATGTGTGATTAGGCTGTAATTACATGTATGTCTGTCTGTGGTCCTAGGTGTGGGCAGTTGGGGAGGACCGGGGGCTGTATTTCAGGATGGGCGTCACGCCGTCTGAGCCCAGTGGGAAAGGCTGGATCCCCGTTTCTGCCCAATGGGGTGATCGCAGAATGTTGTCTCCACCCAGGTCCGTTTGAGTGAGAATTCAGTTAGACAGTAACCAGTAAACGGTACAACACACACTACTGTATTTTTATGTTAAACTGTGCTGTATACAATAATTCATGTTACGGGTACTCTTGACACTCATAGTTATTATATAATTGTTTAAATATTAGCATTTTACAAGTCGTATGAACTGCCTGTTCAGCCATTCTGCTCAAATTAATGCTCGTATATATGCGTGCGTGTGTGCATTACAGAGGTGACTGTGAGTTCGGTGGCCGTGTGACCGAGGCCTCCCAGGGCTCAGTGTTGAGCTGCATTGACTCTGACCCCGAGTTAGGTCACCCCGAGGCCCCCCCCAGCCCCCCACCTCCCCCAGGCCTGGACCCTGACCCCTCGGTGACCCCCGCAGGATCGGCTACATCCCCTGCGACAAAGGGCAGCCCTCCGTCCCCCCACAAACCCACCATCCCCCCCAGCGACAGCTTCATCACCAGCCTGGTCTCAGACCGCGACAGGACTCAAACCAGCGGCCCCGACGAGGCTCCGGGGGAAGAGGGACAAGGAGGAGACCTGTCCCCGGGCAAGGCTCTACTCCCCTCGGCCCCAGCGGGTCCAGAGGTCCCCTGGAGCAACGTGGACCTGGAGGGGGCTGAGGCAGCCAAGAGCTCCCGTGCGGAGGGGCCTGCCCTGGGACACGGCGGCCCCACCGTGGCCACCTACATTCTGGGTCTGGAGCCCCGGCACGGCGTCGGGGAAGAGGACGGCCCCGACTGGGCGTGGGTCTCCGGAGGGGGCTGCGACGTGGACGCACACTCCCAGATCAGCTGGCTCAGTCCCACAGGTGCTGGCCAGTGTGGCAGGGACAAACCCATTACGTAGCTGCTAACCACAATATGAAGGGAATTGGTGGGGGTGGGAGGGTTGCCGTGGCTACCATAGTGTTAAACTTAAAGGAAAGAGACGTTTGCACTCAAATGAAGAATTTTCAACACCATTTAATACAATAGTGTTGAAAGGAGAAAAGAAAGTGAAATACATGTACTAAAGGACATCATTGGATGTCTTGTTAATATCATTTAGAGGCATTTCACCCAAAAAAATGCCTAATTGCATGACACATTCGGTACTGCAGCTTAATATTGTGTAGTCTGTTATGTATTACTTGTGTAATGTGAATGTTATCCATTGTATTGTAGTACCGGTTTGCCTGTTTGATTAGCTGTCTTGTCTGACCGGTGTGTCTGCTGTCTGTCAGGTCAAATGACCAGCTCCGTGTCACTGACTCCAATCCAATCAGCAGCCTGGAGCGAGAAACACCAAAAGGAGCACCGAGAGGAGAACAGCAAGAAACCGCTTGAGAGGAGCAATGTACATTTTGGACTCTTCTATGGCCGCACCTTAGACTCACCTGTCTGTATGCTTTCTTAAGTTGTCTGTCTGTGTGTCTGTCTCCACCTGCAGTCTGTGTGGGTGCGTAAAGGAACGTTGCGCTGGTGGAGAGACTGGAAACCCCAGCGTTGGGTGGATGTTAGTGTAGCCCTGGAGCAGTCAACCAACTGTAACGGCAGGAAAGACAGCATCTTCTTCATCTACTACTCCCATTATGATGAGAAGAAGGTTGGTGTTGCTGTGAGAGGTACAGTGAATGGTTAATATTATGACTGTGGGCTGAAACAAAAGCTAAGCACAAGGTCCTGAGTTTCAATAACAGACATTTGACGGAGTGATCCTACAATTGAGAAAAAACAACAAATTGGTCAGAACAAAGGCCAATAACAAGTATGTTTTATTTAAACTGCAGTTAAAATGGCCTTTTTTGCATCATAAAATACACATTTCAAGTAAAGTCATACATTTTAAACTGAAGTCAAGTCTTACATAAATAACATTGTAAGTTAGATTTGAGTCCTCCATCTCTGGTTTGCTCCCAGCTGGTGTGTATACATCAACACCCATATCAAAAGCCCAATGCCTAGATGTAAGGTGTCTTGTCACCACCGTCATTTGTAACTTCCTTCAAGGACTTTCTCCTTTCCCTCCTCCCTTCTTTCAGTACCTCCACGTGTTCATTAATGAGGTGACAGCACTTGTTCCTGTGATCAGGGACTGCCACCATGCCTTCGCTGTGTACACACCTCAACGCACGCAACAGAAGTGGCCTCTGGTTCTAGCAGCGCAAAATGAGACGGACATGAATGATTGGGTAACTGCTGCGCACGCAGAAAACACAACACATAGGCCGACCATTATTTAACATGGTTGTTTGGACTTCCTGAGGTTAGTTGAATTAGACTCGGTTAAGTCCGGGACACTGCAAGCGGCTAGTAGCGGTGAAGCAACAAGTTAGCGTGTACCGAGTTAAACTAATGTCAACTTCAGGCGACGCTATTGAGGCGACTACCAATGGGAGCTAAGGATATAGCGTTGACTGACACACTGAAACATTTTGGTTGCGGAAATGTACGAGAGGGATACTTGGGCAACCAAAGCCGGAAATGTAAACAAACGACTCATTTTCAGCTACAAAGCAATGGGCGGCGATTGGATCGAGTGTGTCCGGGGCTTTAGTCACTAGCTCACTGCTGATTGGTTCAAAAGTAAAGTAAGCACGTCAGGATGGAGAATCTCTTTGAATAATTTAGCACTATATAATACGATAGTATGTACTGTTCCTGACCGTTGTCTGTCTTGTTTGTTTAGCTCTCCCTGTTGTGTGAGTGTTGCTGCGAGTGTCGGGGGATTGGCGGACCCCTGTCACCACAGGCCTTGTGGTCCACCACCTCCAAAGGAGACATCATGGTCCACGAGCCCCACTTCTCCCTGGAGGCACCTGTAAACACCCTGTGCTGTGACCTCATGTGAGCTGCTAATGGTTTGGTGCTGGGCTATAAAGTAGTAGATGGTGGTGGTTATAAAAAACGTGTGTTTATTGGGACCCACTCTGGTCGCAAGACACTTTTTAGTGAGCTGTTGAATGGCTTTACCTTTTTCAAAATATGATTTTGTAATAGTATTGCACATTTAGATTATGATACAAGGTTGCTGTTATATTTGTAAGTTTATAAGTGGTTCTTTCCTTCTGACTATGGTATACAGTATTTCCAACAGTTTCTTTTGGGTGGCACTTGAGAACTACTTTTTCTTCTTAACAGCACACAAGTTTATCTGCCCTTTTAATAGTTATGGGAAGCACCACTGAGGTTATCTGGGTGAATGTCTTTTCTAAATTGGTTGTGGTGTGGCCTTTTAATCTTCTTGCACTGCAGGCTCTTTGTCTCACTGTGCTAACTCCATGCTAACACTTCTGTATGCTAACACCTCTGTATGCTAACATGTCCGTATGCTAATGCCTCCTGCTTCTACTGTGTGGTGCTGCAGGTTCTGGCGGCAGGTCCCAGGTCACCTGCTTTGTGTAGAGTCTAACAGTCTGGGTCTGGTGTGGGGCATCGGGTGGGACAGAACCGCCTGGGTCTACAGCGGGCACAATGGGCAACAGCCCACATTGGGTAATAGAGCCCATGTACAGTAGAAATATACTCCCCCACCGCCTCAAGCCAAAATCTAGGCTATGTTTTTCAGTTGTTTATAAAATAACATATTTTTCCTCACTGATAGTTTAGTTTATCATTTTCCAATGTAGCGTTCAAGCTGAGAAACAACAAATACATTTTAATTGCTGTTTTTGCTCAGCTTCACCGGGCACTTCTAATGCAGTGTAATTTCTTGCTAACAGCATGCTGCTCTAAAGGATTGTTTCTGGGGCATTGTTGACGCTCTTGTACATAAAACCGCAGACATTAACATATGGTTGTTTTGTTTCATACTTCACAGAAGATGCTGGTCAGATGCTCATGCAGACAGATTTCAGGAATGTGCACCTGTATGAGAATCAGAGATGGAACCCCATGACTGGATATACTGACAAGTAGGAATCCTTAATTGGCCCCTTGGTGGCAAGATAGTGTTTTTGTGTGTGTGTGTGTGTGTGTGTGTGTGTGGGTGGGGGGGGGGGGTCAGCAGGATTATTTTAGCTTTAGGCTTCACCACCAAAACAAACTGTGTTGCCCCTCCAGGGGTCTTCCCACAGACCGTCATATGTGGAGCGATGCGAACGGATTGAAGGAGTGCACAAAGGGCAACACACACCCTCCCTCCCCTCAGTGGTCCTGGGTAAGACACTAATTAGCCGCGTCCTTGGTCCTGTATCGGTTGAAACAGTCCGGTGTCCGTTTCGTTCACGCATTCTCTGCTGTCGACACCCTTTTGCCTGCAGGTGACAGATTGGGCCGTGGATTACAATGTCCCCGGGGGGACGGATAAAGAGGGCTGGCAATATGCTGCGGACTTCCCTGTGTATGTTGTGAGGACATGCTGTATCTGCATGCATGTGTTGTCAACAGTCTGAGCCAGACGCACAAAGCTCTTGTATAACGCTCTTTCATTTAGGACATTTCATGGACACAAGACCATCAAAGACTTTGTTAGACGGAGAAGATGGACTAGGTACACGCACAAACACGCAGTTCTTCAATATTACTTCGTTATCTATATTTACGTTAGTTGTTAATCATTTGTTTCTCTTAACAGGAAGTGTAAGATCACACTCGCAGGTCCATGGGAACAGGTCCCGCCCATCCGTTTGAGTGACATCTCGTTGATGCCATGTCTGTCCCAGAGTAGGATGGAGCAGGTTCCCGTTTGGGCGCTTAGCGACAAGGGAGACGTCCTGTGTCGCCTGGGAGTAAGCCCCCAAAACCCAGCCGTAAGGAACAGCTGCAGCACTGTCTGTGTATTCTGTCGTTTCAGAATAGCTTCACACTTGGACATTATTCTGACAGCGACAAGTTAAAGTAGCAAGTCAAGACTGAAAGGGTCCATATTCCTTCAACCTTTTCCATTCTATTATGGAAATTCAACAGTACATTATATTCAACCTCTATTAAAAATAAAATAATTCAGCCAGCAGGGGGAGGTGATTCCCCAACACATTTCAAGACACGCTCTACAGCACTCAACAGTCACAGTGAATTGATCTCATTTGTTAAACAGATATTTCAACCAAACTTGTGTGAGTTGTGAGAGGTTGACGTGCTGCAAGGAACGGGAAGTGGGAACAGGATGGTCTAGTGGTCTGGGTGTTGGGCTTCCAGGCGGAAGGTCGTGGGTTCGTCGGTTCAAACCCCAGTGTTGACCTATTTGTAAGCATCCCTGAGCATCCCTAACTGCTCCCTGCTGTTGGTTGCAGCAATCACCATCAGTGATTGACTGGGTGAATGTCAGGCAAAATACTGTAAAGTGCTTTGGATAAAAGATACCCATAAATGCACCCATGTGACCGCTACAGGCCAATGAAATTCTAGCTATGAAACCAAAGCCTTAGAAATGCTCAAGTGCAATCAAACTTGGTCAGTAGAAGACCAGAAGGGCCCCCAACAAGCATAAAGTGGGCCATGTAGGCCACTAGGGGGTGTTAAAAGTCGAGATGGTCAAAAAGAGATAACTGCTATTGTGACCACGTGTCATACGAGACTAACAATATTGCCTCTTGGACCTACTGTATGAGCCCCGAGGTCTTGTCTCCATTTTGAATTGGCCTGTGTGTCCGACACCAAATTCAGTTTGCATCATTGGTGTCATGAGATAAGCATGTGCGCCAAGTTGGGCACCAATCGGCCTTATGAGCAAGCTATTTCAGAGCTAAATGCAAACAGCCATTGCTAGCAAACGTGGCATTGGTTAAACAAGTTGTTATCAAGTTACCTATCAGACTTATTTGCTTCCTTTTCGCTTTTTGTCCTGATCCGTCCCCATTGGGGAACTATACTCGGACACCTTCATTGCTGCTTGCAGCTATATTTTTTAGGATGTTTGCAATAGCATATGCAATGAGTCGAAAATATGAAATAAACCAAGCAATGGCGGGTGCCGTGAGGATATTAAATAGTAGGACAGTTGTTTGTGTCATTCATTTTTTCCAGTGTCTGTAATCGCACAGGGTAGCAGTTGGCTCCACGTGGGCACAGACCAGCCCTTCAAGTCCATCTCCATCGGCGGGGCCAATCAGGTGTGGGCCATTGCCAAAGACGGAGCAGTCTTCTACAGGGGTTCTGTGTCCCCGCAAAACCCTGCAGGTTTGTCACAAGTACATCATGGCTTGACCTGTCAAGAGACCATCTGTCAACATGCAATGCACAAGAAGCCTTTGTATAGATTATGTGGTCATTAGGGCTGCTACACTCAAACACTAATCCGGTGCTCTCGCCCCCCACAGGAGAATGCTGGTACCACATCCCCTCCCCCCAAAGACAGACCCTCAAACAGCTGTCTGTTGGCAGGACATCAGTATTCGCTGTAGATGAAAACAGTAAGTGATATTAATGTTTATTAGCACAAAGCACATACCCGGTTTCTGTACAACAACTCAACTGTCTGTGTCTTGTCTCTGTCTTGCTGTCTCTCCAGGTAACTTGTGGATCAGACAGGGCCTGACTCCTAGTTACCCACAGGGTTCTGTCTGGGAGCTAATTTCCAATAATGTAACAAAGGTCTCTGTGGGCCCCCTGGACCAGGTTAGTGTCCCTATCCTAGTTGCATTAACCCCAGTTTACTCTCCTACCTACCTCCACACACACGCGCACGCACGCACGCACTCACACACACACCATTTAGATGGTGAGGGATCACACTGTTGGCTATCATAGTACAACCTGTTGATTGTCACTGCTCAGAACATGAATTCAAAGGGTGTTTCAACATCACCTTTTTGTGTTGTTCTTACACTACATTCTAATAGTGTAGAAGGTGGAGACAGATGTTTTATTTTTTGCTCTTCATACAGAATGTCTTCAGGTTTCTTAGTTCTAAATCCCTATCATAATATTTATAAAATAACTATAGCACTTTTGCATTACCAGTCTCTCTTGAAGGTATCTCTATGTGAGATACTGTGTGATTGATATGAGCTTGAGGTGGCTTTCTAATATGTATGTACTAGATGTGAAATGTAAAACAAATGACCTGGACACTAATATTCAAGGTAGCTGATGGTGTATCCGTTGTCTGCGTTGGGTTTGTATGTTGTCACGCTGCCTGTCCAGGTATGGATCATAGCAGACAGCGTTCCAGGCTTTCCTGGAGAGACCCCTGGATCTGTGTGCCACAGGCTGGGGGTTGGGCCCATGCAGCCGAAGGGTCAGTCCTGGGACTATGGCATAGGGGTGAGTGTCCCTTGCCAAGCCACCATGAGGAGGCATCTGGAATGCCCAGAAGATTCACTCTGGGGGTTGTTAATGGGTATTTTGAGTACATTACATTCATTCCCAAGTATCTATGATCAGTCTGAGGCCACAACGGTATTTCTGCCTACATCAGCCTCCACAGCAAAATGCAACCATGCAACCACTTCAGGAGACCGGAAGCGTTCCATTTTTGCTTCTGTTGGCATGCATTAAATGTTCCATCAAATTGTTCCATTAAATTATTCCAGTATCTTTGATGTGACTTCTCTGTTCCTTAGGGAGGGTGGGAGCACATCAGTGTGAGGGGGAACGCCACAGAGGCTCCTCGGCCCCCGCTTCCAGCTCCCATGGGCTCCCCCCGCAGCCCGCTACCCCCGAGGCTACACACTCCGATGAATGGGAATGCCGTGGGCGTGTAGTTTAATTATTCCGCTCCCCCAACCACATCTGGCCCTACCTCTACACACATCTGATTCCCCACTGTGCCCATTCCTTCTTCTCAAGGGAGATCACAATCATACTACTGAGGCTTATACTAGCAGCTTTGATTGGTGCAAGTTGAATGATGCAAAGGGTACAAAAGGGGGTTTAGCTATGTTGTTTGTTCTGTGAAAGCCTAGTGGACCAACCTGTGGTTGGTCCTCAATAGCAAGCCCTTTACATGATTTTGGCTTCAACCTCCTGCGTTCAGGATTGTGCAAACACATTCACAGGTTTATAACACTCATTTGGATTTGTAGTTGTAATATTTACATGAATCTCATTTGCATGTAATTTTATTTGAAATGTGTATTTATTCAAACTGTTTTATTTGTGTGTTATGGGCTGTTACAGAAATGCCATGAAGTGTTTTCTTCCCAAATAGATTTATTGCTGTTCTGAAAACTAGTCAAATCACATCCTTTTGATTGGTCAGATAAGAGTTTTTTTTCCTATTTCTTCCTGCAATATGAGGTTCTTCCAGTCACTATTGTGTCTGTTCAGAACCTGCTATGACTGACTGTCCTCCACACAGAAGAGCACATAACTGTATAATAAAACTAAAATATCTTCTGGTATTCTTATTGTAAAAACATTCACTTCAGTGTGGACATTTACTATTTGAAGATTCTTTGGAATATGAACTACTATCACAGCCTTCTCTAGCCTTTCCATGCATCTGTCATTAATTTTGATTGAATTGAAGCCAGCTGTTTAAGATTTAAAGAACCAATGCAAATCAGGTAACTCATAAGTACATTTGCATTTATTTCCATATTAAACAGTGTAATTGTAAACATTTCATTCAATTACACTAAGCATGATCGTCAATGAAGTAAAAATATTACTTTTAAGTTTAAAATGACAATTTTTCAAATAGCTTTAGTTTAATTTAACCAGTTTGCTAATGATATGTTGCCATTTTTTCAACTGCTTTAAATTACATAATGAAACCTTAAACCTAAAACTCAATTACATTATTTCCCCATTTACAGACAAGAATTATGTACATCAGTACAGGTTCAACATTAAGATAAACTTTTCAAATGTGCAAGATTAAGCAAATGTATACTGTAGTTGAATAAAATAAGGATTTGATAAATAAAATGTTCAAGTTTAACAAAAACACAGGCTGCTGGTTCAAACAGGTTAGCCTTTGTCTACAGTGGCTACTGTAGAGAGGGAAACACTGATCTGCTACAGGTGAGTAGATTTTCAACAGACCACCACTGACCGAGATTTCAAGGTCTCCTTGACATAACAGAGTATACTAAGCACAATGTGTATAACCAACAAAGTTTGGAAGAACTGGTTTGATTGCTGAAGTAGTTGAAATTAAACACATTAAAACCCCATTTTGTTCCATCAGGTTACCTCTTTAACTACAAACTGAATATTACAATTTATTTTCTAATGTACAGCCACAAAATTATTTAGCCTAGATGTATAAAATAGCTATTTGCATGATATCTAATTCAGAAAGTATTGAGCAGAACTTGGTCTGACGGTGAATCAAATGTAGGGTTATCAATACCTTAAGTGATTTATTTTTCATAGTAGTGTTGCAACTGAATTTGAAGTCCCTGCACATTACCAAACATCATTCAAGAACTTGACCAAAAAAACAAAAAACCTCATTGCACTTTTTAACAAATAGTTAAATTTATATTTACATTTTAACATTTAAAATATGATTCCACCTTTTACAGTCTGTTTTGCAATTTTGTTGTAATAGTAAATTGTAATGAGTCTAAAGAACAAGAAGCAAGGATAAACAATTTACTTATAATTTGGGGGGAAAAAAAGGAACCCCAGTAAAGCCACATCCTTTCCATGGCTAAAAATATCTTTAGAATTTTCCTCTAAATTGGCACTAACAATTTAGTTTCTTTCTGATTCTTCAAAAGGCTGTTGTTTTTTACTTGTTCTCCAAATAGACATTTAAGTATAGAAAAAAGGAAACTATCCTATGACCAAATTGACAAGAGAAGGGGCTTCCTACCCATGTCTCTAAAAGCTTTATTAGCATACCATACATATCGTAGGGTTTCTCCAATACAACTGACATGTAATAAAACAGAAACACCTAGAAATTGTTGTTCCAAAAAGGCAACTAGCATAATTGCACTGAACAATTTAATATCCTGGAAGAAATTCTCAGGTTTGAGTCAGTCTGCCGAATGCAAGAGCTCATTTCCATTTGGCTGCAGGCGTAAGATTGCCAGACTCTCGTCTTACTTCTGTTCTATTCAACAGTTCACAGAAAGGTGTGTGTGTGTGTGTGTGTGTGTGTGTGTGTGTGTGTGTGTGTGTGTGGAAAGGGAGGGGGGGGGGGGGGATTTTGGCGAGGAGTGCATTAACAGACACAATGAAATGAAAGGAAGCAGCTGGACGCGTGGGATGCTCTGGCTGAACCTTTAAAGCAAACACGAAGAAGCTACGTCCAGGTATTCGTTTTTCCAGGTAAGATTGCACTATTATAAACCTCACACAGCTAGGGAGATGATGTGGCTCATACATCTGTTCACCAAGAAGAGTTTGTAGCTGTAGATGACTGGGGAGCCGTCTGTCTATATACAGTCCTCCTCACAGCCCTCCATTCCTTCCTCCATGATGGAGAAAAGAGGTTCTTGCCTGAGAAGTATCTACGGTTTGCAACAAACCACGTCATCGCTCCTCGCTCAGCTCTCATAAAAAAGTGCAAGCAGGGGTTAATTTCTCAATAGCTTGAAGAGGAATGACCCTGACGATTGCCAGGCTAGTCCTTCTCTCCGTCTTCACTGCTTCCTGTAGTGGACATAAGAGGAGAAACACACATTTAAAAAGAAAGAAAAGAAAAAGCCAAGACTAGAAATATGGATTTTCAACTGACGACAACTACTCAGAATACCTTTAAGTTACCAAATGTTTGTCTGCACTTTACTGAGAACATAGCCTGACTCCGCCCAACCTATTGCTCTCAATATTCACGGAGATTTAAGTCTGGAAACCCTGGTCGCTTTAATGTTTGCAAGGCCACCCTGCTGGTGGACCAATCAGGGTCAAAGCTCAATGCGGTGGCGCTGAAGTCATCGCATAAAACCATCGCATGAAATTGATACAAACAGTTTATGACAGACCGAGAGCCTTTAACCAAATGCAGATTGATTTCAAGGCTTTCCCGAAATTAACCAGAGATCTACACCCAGTAGACTGCAAACACTTCCCAATGGAGTGTGCCCAGACCCAGACCTTATTCAAAGTGCATTTTGTGGTCTGGTAACACCAATAAAGTCTATTTATGAATCCCTTTATAACATTATAGCCTCAACAGTCTCTGTAACCATACTAAAACCAAAAAAAGATGGCCATCTTGTGATTCAAGGAAGCAAATGTCTTTACTTGCAGTGCATTTGGAAAGTATTCACAGCGCTTCACTTTTTCCACATTTTGGTATGTTACAGCCTTATTCCAAAAATTATTAAAATAGTAGTTTTCCTCAAAATTCTACACACAATACCCCAATAATAACAAAGTGAAAATAGTTTGTTTGAAATGTTTGCAAATGTATTAAAAATAATCAACTAAAACAAATCACATGTACATAAGTATCCACCGCCTTTGCCATGACACTCAAAATGGACCTCAGGCACATCCTGTGTCTATATAAGGTACCACAGTTGACAGTGCATGTCAGAGCACAAACCAAGCCATGAAGTCCAAGTAAGTGTCTGTAGACCCAGAGACAGGATTGTAACAAGGCACACATCTGGGGAAGGCTACAGAAAGATTTCTGCAGCATTGAAGGTCTAAATGAGCACAGTGCCCGCCATAATCCATTTGGAGTTTGGAACCATCAGGACTCTTCCTAGAGCTGGCCGCCCGGCAAAACAATGGGGGAAGAAGGGCTTTAGTCAGTGAGGTGACCAAGCACCTTATGGTCACTCTGACAGAGCTCCAGCATTGCTCCATGGAGAGAGGAGAACCTTCCAGAAAGACATCAATTTCTGCAGCACTCCACCAATCAGACCTGTATGGTAGAATGGCCAGGCGGAAGACACACCTCAGTAAAAAGGCACATGACAACCCGCCTGGAGTTTGCCAAACGGCACCTGAAGGACTCACAGTCCATGAGAAAAAAAATTATATGGTCTGATAAAACACTTTGGCCTGAATGACAAGCATCATGTCTGGAGGAAACCAGGCACCGCTCATCACCAGGTCAATACCATCCCTACAGTGAAACATGGTGGTGGCAGCATCATGCTGTGGGGATGTTTTTCCGCGGCAGGAACCGGGAGACTAGTCATGCGAAAGAAGAATGCAGCAATGTACAGAGACGTCCTTGATCAAAACCTGCTCCAGAGCACTCTGGACCTCAGACTGGGGAGAAGGTTCATCTTCCAACAAGACAACGACCTTGAGCACACAGCCAAGGTAACAAAGGAGTGGGTTCGGGACAACTCTGTGAATGTCTTTGAGTGGCCCAGCCAGAGCCCAGACTTGAACCAGATTGAACATCTCTGGAGAGATCTGAAAATGGCTGTGCACAGATGCTCCCCATCCAACCTGATGGAGCTTGAGAGGTCCTGCAAAGAAGAATGGGAGAAACTGCCCAAAAGTAGGTGTGCAAAGCTTGTAGCATCATACTCAAAAAGACTTGAGGCTGTAATTGCTGCCAAAAGCTTCAACAAAGTATTGACCAAAGGCTGTGAATACTTACGTACATATGATTTATAGAAGTTTTTATTTTTACATAAAACAATTTCAAACAAACTTTTTTCACTTTGTTATTATGTGTGTTGAATATTGAGAGATTATTTTAATACAATTTGGAATAAGGCTGTAACATAACAAAATGTGGAAAAACTGAAGCACTGAATACTTTCCAGATGCACTGTATACATATTTTCTTGAGTTTCTGCTGTCAAGCAGAAAATGTATAATAAAAACGAACACACTTGCCTCCTTGTTCAATGTCGGAGTCTGTGAGGTGTGTGAGGGAGAAGCTGGCTATGCTGGCAGGAGAGATGGAAAAGCGTGAGTAGTTAGAGGAGCCCGTCCAGATGGGCTCCGCCATGCGTCCTATAGTGCGGGGAGGAGAGAAAAAGTGCGACGCTGCAGAGGAGGACATGGTCTTGGACCCAGCCAGGTCCTTAGCTGCCTTGGACATGAAGGACGGCTCCGAGGAGGAGAAATCATCGTCCCACTCAAAGCCACCGCCTGAAAGGATTGATTGATCCATTGATTGAAGTATCATCATTAGTGCCAAAACTGGCTTATGAGTCATGCGTGAATCATACATTAATCAAGTTATAATTAAACGTCATGCATTATCATGCAATGCCACAATATAAATGGCTACAACAGGATCCCAAACCCAAGTCACAAAGCTTCAGGTTAGGCATAAAACATAGAAAAATAAATCATGAGAAAAAAAAAAAAAGTTAAATTAATTAATCTCACCTTCGATTAAATAAATTAAATTAATGTTGTAAATGCTAAAGTATAATTAAAGTTTTAAATAATAAATAGAATTTCACGGAACATAGCATGTCTCAAAGCATTTAGTGGATGAGACGATTTATTAGGTTTTGAGAAAAAAAAAAAAAAAGCCAACATTTGCTAAGCGTTGTCAGGTTACCTTCTTCATCTGTGGAGCTTTCGGAGTTGGTGACCCTGTTGAGGTAACTGGCAGTAGGCAACGGGCTGCTGAACTCTGACACATGGCTGTTGGAACCTGATGAGTGGTCTCCCAGTTCCTTAGTAGGAGTCTCCTGAAACAGCAGAACATTGCATTTCCACTTAGCAAAATAATTAACCACAAAAGCACATTTAAACTTACACTCGCTAAAAGAAAATCCATCATCTAAAACAGTACTATACCTGGTCAAAAAGGTAGACTGTGACATCATCAAAGAAGGACACCGCTCTCTTGGAGTTGTCCGTATCGCTACCCTCCGGTGACAAGGAGGACTTCGATGCGATGCAGAGCGCGGCCGGTTTCAACAAGCTCTTGAGGTTCTTCGAGCTGCAGTCATCCGAAATAATGAGGGGCACCGGGTGAATGGTGTCGTCCTCACTTTCTGAGCTTGAGTCATGCGGTCTGTACGCGCGCATGTCGTCGTCTGAGTCGTCGCTGTTTTCGTTCTCCTCATCTGCATCCATGCCATCCTCCTGTCCGGCCAGGTCCGGGCCCTCTCGCCTGCCCAGGTAACGACCCTCCATGTCCGGCTCTCTTATTTTGGGACTGTCACTGGCATAGGTCCTGGTTAGCTTAGCGTGAACCATGTTGTCTGGCAGAAGCTTTGCTGAGGTAGCCGAGGAAGGATGAGGTGTGGTTTCCAGGTTAGTAGGAGATCTTGAATCTGCCAAAATGTTCAATTTGTTGGACTTTTCATGGCAGTTGTCGCCTGATTCCCTCACCTCCTCCACATTGTTCTTAACGGTGGAAAACCTGGGTAAACCTGAAAAAATGCTTTCGGCCCGAGAAACATGTGATCCCCAGACATCAGCGTGTACATTGGCAGCTTCACCCGATGTCTGCTGAGGAAAAGTGGAAATTAAATCGCCTTCCAAAGTAACTTCAGCTGTAGAACTTCCTGAGGCCCCATTGACCTCAATGGTTGCATTTCTCAGTCCCGCAACTCCAACAGCACCGTCTGGGTTCATTTCTTCCAGCTTCTTCTCTGGTTCGGATTCATTGTCTGAGAAGTACGCAGAGTCTCTGTAGTTGCCTCCCACAAATGGTTCCTCAACAGGAGCTATGGGCTCTGGCTGCTGGCCTTCAGCAGATTCCGCACTGTGGTCTTCTAGTGCACCCTCTACTTCAGAGATGACTATCTCTGGTGGAACCAAAGCCCCTGCTACTGAGGGCTCTTTGGCTCCTTCTTCAGCAGTGCCCCTGCCGTTTTCCACATGTGAATGATCTCTGACAAGGGGCTGCGAGTTCCACTCTGGAGATTCTAAGTTCTCCGTCTCATACCCGCTGTCTGCTATTTTGTATGGCGGTTGGAGTTTGTGTGTGGCTACTGGAGTGTAAAGCTCTTCTACCCGTCCTTCTAGCCTATGGATATCAAGGGAGTCTAAGGAATCTGGTGTTTCAGCTGAATTAACAGTTGGAAGAGTGTTGGAGACACTATCTTCCAGTAAGCTGTCCTGGCTGATCTGGTCGAGTGAACGCCCAGAGACCAGCAGAGAAGACCTTATGGAAGGGCCACCAGTATCAACCACAAAGGTTTCTTCTTGGTCAAACAAGGTCGTTTCCACTTCTGCCTCTGGATCGTCAATTAGTTCACTCCATGGATCATCATTTGTCAGGCCTTCGCTGTGGCCATTGTCTGGAGGCGATACATGGGCTTTTAAGTCAAAATGTTCTTTGATTCCTATGGTTTGAACGTCACAATTTGAGGTTCCAAGGTCATCTTCAAAGCTAAGAAGTTTGGCATCTGTGCACAAAGAGTCAGTAGTGGTATCTCTAGATAGTCCAAGTTGACTATCATTTAGAGTAGTGGGAAACTCAAAGTTCTCTGAAGTAGAACCAAAAGCAGAGTCTGTCACTGTATCAGAGGAATTAAGCAGACTAAAATCTTCAGTGGAAAAATCACTTTTAACTGGCAGTTGTTTGGTTACATCATCTTCTGTGACTACTATAATGGAAGGCACCAGTGCTTCATTTGTTGTGACCAGAGTCTCACAGAAATCCTCCATGGTTGGACTTGACACATCATGCTGGCGTGGAGAAACGTGACTGGCTACAGGTTTTATGTAGGTTTCTGCCACGTTTAAGCAGTCAAATGTTTCAAGGTTGTCCCATGAACTCATTTTGAAACTTTCTTCAGGCGCATGGGCAAGGCCAGGTGAAAGGAAACTGTGTAGGCCATTTTTTTGCCCTGAAAAACTAGTGTAGTCTTTCATCAAGTCCTGTTCTTTGAGGAACACGGAGCTGGCGGCTACTTGTTCTGTGTTGATAAGCCTCATGTCCACATTCTCACACTCTGTATGTGAAGTCTCTGGGTGAGAGGCTAGACAATCCCCTAATAAAGAATCCTTTACAACTGTATCTGCATCTACCTCCTCAGCTGCTATAAGTCTTCCTTCATGGAAAGGATTTGTATTGCGTTCTGGAAGCTCCATGAAGCTCTTTCTCCAGGAAAGGGAATCCTCTTGTTTGGTCTCGCCCTCAGTAAAGATGTTTGTATGGTAAGGACTGTCATTCTCAAGAGACGACCAAATGTGGCTGTCTGGCAGGAAGGAGTCCTTGGAGTCAATACTTTGGTGGAAGAAATCTGCATCAGTGCTCGACTCATCCAGATGGACATCTTGTAGAACAATAAAATCCTGCTTGCCTGAATTTGAGTCCACATCTAGGCTTCTGTCCCTATTTGCCCCTCCGTTGTTCTCCCCTTGACCTTCTAGCTGAATGTAATACTCGTTTTCATTAGAATGCTTCTGTGCATCAAACACTGGCAAGATCCCAGGAATACGTGAATGGTTTATGCTGCTTTCCTGGTTCCTTTCCCTGGTACCGTGATCTGGAAAATGTGCCTGAATATCTTCGGTCGAAACGGGGAAAAACATGCTGTGATAGTTCAGTGTCGTGTCCATCCCAGACATCCTGTGGTTTCCGTCATAGTGGTCCTGCTTGGCCGCCTCCCACACATACTCAAAGCTAAGGCCTTTGCTGGTCTCAGTGACGGTCAGCACTTCGTCGATCTCGTGCCGCAGGGCGTCGTCGGCAAACTGATCTAAGATTGGGAAAGACGAGTGGCTTATGGTGGTCTGCCTCGTCGTAGGATTAGGTTTGAGAGAATCCCAGCGTTGCTCAAAGTCCTCCTCAGTGTCTTTCTGGCCCTGCATGCGCAAGTAGGTGAGCAGCCGGTGAACTTCCTCTGCCGTGGCGCGCTTGTCTGACGACAACCAGCAGAACTGTAGCACCTCATACCTGCAGTTAAAGGGAGAGAGATTGCTATGTCAGAAATCAGTGGTGTATTACCTACAATCATATTAGGTTCTTAATAACCAATTTATAGGACATGGAATAAATAAAGGATTCCCATGTACATTGCATTTCAAAAATAAAATGTTATATATTGATTATTGTGCACCCACCCCTTAATTCTGGGCTTCCTAATAGACAAGATGTGTGTGCCAGAGTTCCACACAATCTTATCGTGTTCAATACATGTTTATAGTGACAACCTTACACTTCCATTTACATTTGCACAAACGGTTTTAACGTAGTGCTGTGATATATTCAGTCTATTATAATTCATTAGAAGGGAATAGAACATTAAAGGCTGTTTTCAATAAAAACATGTTTCCACTCTTCTTCAGACTGGCTTCAGCAAAAGTTGAACTGGCTCCGCTTGGTAACAGGTGCGTCCAATCACCTTCGATGTACAGTGAGGGAACATTTTTTTTTGATCCACTGATGATTTTGTACGTTTGCCCACTGACATTTAAATTATCAATCTATTATTTTAATGGTAGGTTGAAATGAACAGTGAGAGACAGAATAAAACATAAAATGAAATAAAAAACGCATGTGAAACATTTTATAAATTGATTTGCATCTTAATGAGTGACAGTACTTGTAGCTGGCCACCAGGTTTGCAAACATAAGAGGAATTTTGTCCCCCACCCAAGTCATTAAGGTTTCGATGCTGACATTTGGCAACTCCAACTTTCAGCTCCCTCCACATATTTTGTATGGGATTTCGGTCTTGAGACTGGCTAGGCCACTCCAGAACCTTAATGTGCTTCTTCTTGAGCCACTCCCTTGTTGCCTTGGCCGTGTGTCATTGTCATACTGGAATACCCATCCACGACTCATTTTCAATGCCCTGGCTTAAAAGAGGTTCACACCCAAGATTTGACAGCATATGGCCCTGTGCCCCCATCCGTCGGCCCTTTGTGGTAAAGTTGTCCTGTCCCCTTAGAAGAAAAATACCCCCAACGCATAATGTTTCCACCTCCATTTTTGACGGTGGGGATGGTGTTTTGGTTCCTCCTTATCCTTCCTCCTCTTCCGAACAGGACAGGTTGAGTTGATGCCAAAGAGCTATGTGTTGGTCTCATCTGACCACAGCACTATCACCCAATTCTCCTCTGAATCATTCAGATGTTCATTGGCAAACTTCAGACGGGCCTGTACATGTGCTTTCTTGAGCAGGGGGGCCTTATGCGAGCTGCAGGATTTCAGTGTTATTGTTGTCTTGGTGATCATCATATCTTGTGTTTCCTCTATTTGTGAATAACTGCACCAAATGTTGTCACCTTCTCACCAAGATGCTTGTCAATGGTCTTGTAGCCCAATCCAGTCTTGTGTAAGTCTACAAATTTGTCCCTGACATCCTTGGGCAGCTCTTTCTTTGCCATGGTGGAGAGTTAGAAATCTGGTTGACTGATTAATTGCTTCTGTGGACAGGTGTCTTTTAAACAGATACCAAACTGAGATTAGGAGCATTAGAGATTAAGAGTGTGCTGCTAATCTCAGCTCGTTACCTAAATTAAAAGACACCTGGGAGACAAATATTTTTGATTGATAGGAGTTTAATATTTATTTCACTCATTAAGATGCAAATCAATTTATAACATTTCTGACGTGTTTTTCTGGACTTTTTTGTTGTTATTCTGTCTCTCGCTGTTCAAATAAACCTACCATTAAAATGATAGAGTGATCATTTAATTGTCAGTGGGCAAACGTACAAAATCAGCAGGGGATCAAATCATTTTTTTCCTCAATGTATTTTTTTGAAAGTGCCTGCCCTTTTTTAAACCGTTTCAATGGACTGCTCCACAGATGGTTTTGTGTAAACAAATCAGTTGGCACGTCAAATTACTAAACTTCTAGTGCATCATTAACATATTCTCACCATCTGTCTGAATATGGGAGGTCCAGCTGTGGTTTGTAGAGTTTGATTTGCTGCTCCCTGATAACATGATTGAGGACCTCTCGGTCCGACAGATGAGGGTAGGGTTGAGCTGCATTCTCAAAGAGCTCCCACAATGTAACCCCCAAGGCCCTGAAAACAGAAGAAGGGAGAGATATTCACAAGACTGTTCTGAAATTGACCTATGACTCATTTGAAAAAAAGAAAACAAGTGAAACAGGTGCCAAGCATAAATATTCTTCTAACGAAAGGTGAGTTGCAACATAAGGCATACTTTTATAACGCAACTCATCCTTCTCTACGGGTAAATATACCAATATAACTTGAGCTACTGCATGGAAGCTTGTGATTTATGACTGGGGAATATTTGGGCACTGAGCCCAACATGAGAGCACCAGGGGCAAGGTAGTGTCATTTATTTGTTCGCTCCCTGAAATGTACAACCGCAACAACAAAGCTGTTTTTGGTGCGGCTTACTACCCAGCTATTCCATCTGTGGCAGAGGGGAGAAAACGGGCCGTCCATGTGGAGTAGCATGACCGACATGAGAGTGGCCTGTTGCCTACCAAACGTTGCCAGGCTTGGTCTGGTCCACGGTGACCACTCCCCCGTGGCGTTCCCCCACCAGCTCGGGAGCCAACCAGCGCAGCGGCGCGAACTCATCGTCCTCGGTGATGATGTAGTCGTCCTGTATGGACAGAAGAAGAAGAGCTCAGTCCAACATGGAGGGCTACAACCTGTGAATCCTCCTGCCATGGTTACAAATGCTCCAGTGGTACATCCATGTATTAGGCAACATGAACTGGGATATAATCATGACAACTGCACCCTTAGTTCCGTCACATGCTAATACACATACTACTACTACTACAACAGAAGTATTTGTATTTAAATGACCTCATTTCACAGAATTAAAAAGCGTGACAGGCAAATGGAGAGCTCAGCCTTTTTTGAGGAATGCCAGGCATGCTTTCGGAACGTGGTTCAAATTACAGTTTTGCACACTTCCTCCCCCTTCTGGTTTATGCAGAAGGTCAAAGGACAACGTCCGCACGACCCATGCTGGATAACATTTATGTTGCGCTGCTAACTCATCAAGTTTTTTATGCTAGAGATCAAGAGCTAAGACTCTACAACCATTCTGGAAATGCTTTAAATGTACATATACTTACTTTGTATCTGTAGGGACCAATGCTATAATCTCCCACTTTAATCGTTAGATCTGCAGTCAGATAGCAGTTCCTCAGGGCCAAATCACTAAAAACAGAAAAGAAATACAAGATAAACACTGAAATATAGCTGCGTGTTAACAAAAGTATGTTGCCAGAGCAAACCAATACCTGATAGATCATGTTTCCTGTGTATAAATCCCTGCTTAGTGTAAACAGCTTCAGTTCTATATGTAAACCCCAGGACAGCATGCTCAGTTTACTTTGCTGAATGAGTGTTTTCACATTTAGGCCCTTAGCCATTATGTCTTTCCTCAATCAACATGTGGAGAAGGTACAAGAAAGCATACCTCCCCTAAACAGCCTGAGCAATTTATAATATCCTCAACTGGAAATGCATTGTACATTACCGCATCCCTATTCTAATGTCGCTATCTTAAAGCGATTACAATCCTAAAGGAAGCATCATCCCAGACAGGAGGCAAGTCACAGAGGGAAACACGTACAGGTGCTGACTAGGTGTTGGCAGTTGCTTCTGCTCTCCCCCTAGCAACAAAATCACTGATGCTGGAGCTATTCCCAACTCACTCACACTCACAGCAGCAGGATATTGCTGGCAGGGAGAAACGCTGGCGTTGCAGACTGCGGGCGTGACGGCCAGCAGAGGGCGCTAAGACGGGCCCTGAGACCTGAGCACACATGGTAGATAATTCAGTCCAGCTCTTGGGAGGGAGGGAGTGGGCGGGCTCTCGCGTCCCCTCCGAGACATTCCCTGTGCACAAGAGCGTGCGTCTCTCTTACCCGACCCAATGCCCAAACTCTGCTGACACTAGCAGTCTTGCTTACAGTCACTGTCAGGCCCACTGAAACCCATGCAAGACAAATGGGCAGATATATCGGAGCTCTTTTGGTCGCCGGTCCTGCGCCAGCGCACAGTGATTCTCACTGAGAAACGGGGCCAACCTGTTAACCCTACAAGGCGCATATAGGAGGTGGCGGCTGCTACGCCACGGAGCACGAATAGCATTTAGTACATTTTGTACTGTCCGTTTGACATGTCCGTCTCAAGACCTCCTCTGGTGATCAAAGACACATGGAAATGACCGGAGACTTTGAGTATGTTGACACTTAAATGTTCTCCTACACATACCCTCAGAGACACCGAATAGTGCAGTGTGTGGGAGTTAATACTGATATATATTGAAGCTGATGAATTGAAGGTTTAACGAATACTCATTACAGCTATAGTTGGAAAAGTCTGTCCGCTTAATGCATTTCGAAGAAGGGCATAGTTGGAGTCTCCATCGATGCCTCCCCTGAGAAATAGCGCCGCAGAAATATTTTTACGATGTCCGTTTTCTGCATTGAGCAACAGATGGAGCTTGTAGTGCTCCATTGGAGTTGTAACATGGATATAAAAATAAAAAATATTAAAAGATTACTCCCAATGCGAGCCTATCCCTTTACATGCAAACAGCAGAATCATCATATCTCTCTGGCAGGTGACAGCTGACACAGCGGCAATGCATTAGAGCTGTGTAATTGGAACCCAGCGGGCTTATTCTGAGCACGCAGCACAGAGCCGAGAGTCGTATGCTATCCCCAAGCCATGGCGTTCCCAACAAGCCTGCTGCTCCGCAGGCTGCTAGCAGAGAAGACACCCAGTGCTAGCATGACACGGAGCTTCGCCCTGCCACACACACACACCACTCCACTTTTTTGGAGAACACTTGTACTCAAGAGGCTGGTTGGACAGTAACGACAAAGGGCAATGCCAACAGAAAACAGAGGCCTATGGACACGTTTGTGACCGTTCAAATGCCACCTACTGTAAAAACCCTATGACTACGATAAAAAAACTGCTTGTTGTTTTGTTATTTTTATTTGTCCTGTATGTTACAGCTAGTCTACTTTAAATTAAAACAATCATTTCAAGAGAGATCTGGCAATTAATAAAACTATCTCAAATGGTGAGAAAGGGGTCATGAAGAGAACGTCATTACAATTTTATAGTCCCTGTGTTCGTTTTAAAGCCACTGTCAACTTAACAGGGAGGAGAACAGAGCCTATTTAACCTGTTATAACAGTGCGTTGCAGTGTTGTGCTACCTGTGCAGGAAGTTGTGTTTGTGGAGGTGAGTGACGGCGGCAGCGATCTCACAGGCCATCCTCTGCAGCTGCAGCAATTCAGCATTTTTCAGCAGTCGATCCTGCTGAGACAGGTAGCCCCGCACATCCCCCTGCAAAACACACACACACACACACCTGATTATTTGCTCGTTACAAACACCCAGTACCTATTAGCAGACTCTGTTTAAATATTACATTCATGGATATCTGCTTTTCATTATTTATAATGTTGGTAGCAATAAATAGATAAAAAGTTTATGCTGTTTATATGCACATGCATATGCTACATTAAGAGTTGCAGACTGCTTTTTATAAAGTAAAATAACATCATTGCAATTTAAATGCAGAAAATAGTCAAATGAGTAAAACTCCTCCGACTCTTCCAAATACTTTAACTTTGCAAGGAAATCTTACCAAAAGGATTATTACAAATACTTGGATTTCATAATATATTTAATCTGTTGCAATTAAACCCCATAAAAGTGGGTTTTTGGGGATCTCATCGCCGAGTGTGAAACGGCTGGGATGATTATTAGTACCGCAAAATCTGAGGCCATGGTTCTCAGAAAACCGATGGAGTGCCTACTCCGGGTATGGAATGAGTCCTTACCCCAAGTGAAGGAGTTGAAGTACATCAGGGTCTTTTACCTCAGGGACTTTGGCCGGAGAATCTGAGCAGCGGGAGCAGTATTGCAATCACTTTACCACACCGTTGTGACGAAAAGAGAGCTGAGACGGAAGGCAACGCTCTTGATCTACTGGGCAATATTTGTTCGTACCCTCACCTATGGTCATGAAGGGTGGGTCATGACCGAAAGAACAAGATAACGGGTACAACCAGCCGAAATGGGTTTTCTCAGAAGGGTGGCTGGCGTCTACCTTAGAGATAGGGTGAGAAGCTCAGCTATCGTGAGGAACTCGGAGTAGAGCCGCTGCTCCTTTGCGTCGACAGGAGCCAGTTGAGGTGGTATGGGCATCTAGTAAGGATTCCCCCTGGGCGCCTCCCTTGGGAGGTGTTCCAGGCACGACCAGCTGGGGGGAGGCCTCGTGGAAGACCCAGGACCAGGTGGAGAGATTACATTTCCACACTGGCCTGGGAACACCTCGGGATCCCCCAGTCAGAGCTTGCTAATGTGGCTCGGGAAAGGGAAGTTTGGGGTCCCTTGCTGGAGCTGCTGCCCCCGCGATCCGACTCCGGATAAGCGGGAAGATGATGGATAGATGGATGGAAGTTGGGTTTTAACATTCAAAATGTGTTTCTTTTGCAGCAGGAAAAATACTTATTTCTGGTACATTCTTATCTGCCCATTTGTGCACACTGAAGCATGATGGAAACTACCATGGAGCACTTGGGTTCAATTCTAGTCCTCACACATCAATGTACCTTCTATATGAGAGTTGGTTGGCCATAATCTCTGCAAAATTCACACCTTTTTAATGTTTTTATTTTTATGCCCAATGTCAAGATATAGTATCAGTACCAGCTTTTTAAGCCAAGCTAAAATAACAAATAAATAAAGAGTATGTCAGTGTTTTAACCCATACTTTTATATAAGCTATCAATGCTTTATTTTTTTATGTATTGTGTTTTGTTATTTATGTCTAATTTTGCATGCTGCAGTTTTGGCCAGATCTCTCTTGAAATGATTGTTTTAATTTAAAGTAGACTAGCTGTAACATACAGGACAAATAAAAATAAAAAAACATCAGCACCATTGGGTAACAAAACAAATGTGTAGTGTGCAAAACCTGCCACACAGTGGCAGTAGAAGCTCCCAGTTGCAACCCCACAGGCTACTGTGGACAGGAGGATAGGACCAAATAAGGCTACAGCTGTTTACTAGACCCTTTGATGATGTCACTGTGATTTATAAATAAGAAAGCCCTGGTGCAGCAAGTGTAATAGAACGATGTCTGTTAGGTCAGCTTTCGTGACCCACGATGTCCCATAAAGTATAAACCATTTCATTATTTTGTACAAATGTGTAGGAGAAAAAAAAATGTGTCTGGATGATTATAATGCTTTATAATATTCTGACACAACAGACAAAAACACACAGTTACATCCACACATTAGAAAAATAAATATAAAGTAGGGGCCCCATCAGTGCTTCTTAGAAGCTACACAGAAAGCCAGAGGATAGATGTGAGTGGGAAAGGCATTTGACGTGTCAGACAGTCTTTGCGGTTAGACTGACTCCTGGGGGAATGGCATATTGCTTAACAACAAGAGTCTCTGCTGTGCGTCTATTGAACCTCTAACGGCAGGCTGGGGAATTTGTGCAGACGCCGCTGGTTACCGTCAACCAATCAAGGCTCACCAGGCCAAACAAGGCCAGAAAATTAAAAAAAATAGTGTGAGGGTTTAATCTCTCTCGGAGCACTGATGGCTCATCATTATACCCTTTGCCCCTGCCACATGATTATAGTCATTTGGCTCCTGCTGTTGATTTCTTCCAGCACACATTTGAACTCCCTAGTGTGTGAGTGCAGGGACAGGTACACCGTGTTCATCACATTCACTGAGAAAACTCACACATAATTTGGTGCAGTTGCATCCCCAGAGGCATGTGCTAGTAAAAACACACAGTCAAATAATGAGGCTCTTTGTATCAGGCCCTGTGACACTAGGACATCGAGCGTGCGTTTGCCCATGTGGAGGAAAAGCTGTACTTGCAGTGTATTTACAATGGGCTGAGGTACCCCCCCATTCCCAAAAAACTGGGCAGCTACAAGGTTTAAGCAATGACTTACGCAAGCAGCTACACTGCTTGCTTTCCCTGCTGCCCACAAGCATACATAAACACATAGCTCGAAGAAGGGCCCTTCAGAGAAGAGCTATATTGAATGTACAGTACGGTATGGTAAGCGACATACAATATGCACTTGCTGTCTTTAACTACTGTGTGATATTTCCACGGCAGCTGGCTTGGCTCTGAGGTTTTTGTGCGCGTGTGTTAGTGGGGGTGAAGGGGGTCCAAGGTTAATCAACAAGCTGAGTTAGTGAAAGGCCAAAACAATTAAGGCTAGTGTGTAACTGAACAAACGAGCACATCAAAATAGTGATTGCATTTAGAGGGCCATCTATATTCAAGCACTACTGCAGAGCCCCATTTTGAGGGAAGTGTTGGCCTATGCTGTACGTACGACATACATTTTGACTGAGGTTTCTAAGCCATTGCTTGCGGCTGCGCACGATTATAGTTTTTAATAAATAACTGATACCATAAGATACCAAATACCATAAGATTTGGCCAATCACCGTGAAAGCAAGAGTGCACAAAAACACAGCATGCTAGAAGTTATAGAATAGCGCTCTGCATTTATTGGTTTGTCTGGTTCTTTAGAAGATTGATGATTGTTGACGAGTTCTGTATTCAATGAAAACACGACATGTGTTGCGCCTTCCTAAATAAAGCCTGCATAGTTCACAGGCTTGTATAGAGTGCCCCTATACATGCATACTTAGAACTGACTTACCAACTGTCCTTGTCAAATCACATCTCATGTATTATGCTTAGACCTAACTAGCACAAGCAGAGTTCTGCATATGCACATAAAGCAAAGGTTACCCCCCCCCCACCCCCCACCCCATAAAATAAAGAGGAGAGTCAATAGCCAAGAAAGAAAACATTAGGTAAAGTATGCTCAACATACTCATAGTTACATGGCCCTCAGAACAACCACCGCCCTGACAGCAGCCCTTAAAAGATCTATTTTAATGAATGCCATGAAACCAAGACGGGAATGGCTGCATGAATGGACTGCGACTTTAAATACCATGATGAATCCATCGTGATAAAAAGTCCAACAATTCCTGCAGAGCCAACAGTCGGGACTGTCAGTCACACCATGGTCTGGCATCCAGTGACCCCCACGGCTCCAGTTGCATGCTGTATTTTGGTGTCGAAAATTCAGTGAGCCAGGGTTACTCTGCACGAGTGATGAGGGACAGGAAAAAAATTAAAAAATAAACACGCATTCGGTCACAATACACCGGATTTGGGGAGAGGGGGGTCACCTTGTTTGCTATGCCAAGAGAGGGATCGTGTTTTGTGTATGGAGGTGTTAATGACTAGCAGGTCATGTTTATAGTTTTACTGTGATTACATTCACATCCATCAACATCAATATTACTATTTGCCTCCAAAAACTGGGCAGGACTATCACTTGTTAAAAGACAAGTTCCGTTGTTTTCAACTGCATGCTAAACTACTGTGGAAAATATTCATTACAAATAGGAGAGAAAACAGGCAGCCCGTGAAAAATGGCCTGTAGATCCCTCGTGGGTATTCCTCAGACACTAACGGGCTAATTAATGGAGACATTGTCCATTCATTAACACATTAAACACATACTGCTGCTCTTCCATACAATGTCTTACAACGCCCTAGTCATTCACTACAACTGTCAGAGACACCTGCTGGCAAGTAGCAAAACAGCTCTAGAATGCCAGGACATCTGCCCGGCGCTGGACAGCTGGCGATACCCCCCCCCCCCCACACACACACACACACACACACTCACACAGGGTTACGCAATTGCTGGCAAGGTGACCACAACTGAACAATGACACCTGCTACCAGGATGCTGAGGTGGGAAGTGACATCCTTGGCAGTCCCCACCCCAGCCCCTCTCTAGCGTCTGCTGGGCTAGGGTTACCTGAATGCCAGGCCAGGTGCTTGGTCCCTCTGCCAGCTAATGAAATGGGGGCTTAGCAGCTCGCGGGAGCAGGGGCTGGGGGTGGAGGGGGGCGCCTGATGCTACAGGCACAGAGCCATGGTCACTGACATGTCTGCCAGTGAGGGTTCCACAGCCACCGTGGGAGGATGAATGTGTGGGGGAGGGGTCTGATAAACGGTACTTCTTCTAATAGTGGAAATGGGGATCTCTGTCTACGTCACGCGAATACCGATAAATTAAAAGTCCTCCCGTGCTACAGGGCCATGACGTGGACATGGTGTGACCACCAGACCAGCCCTCTCTGCCTTATAGTACATGTTAGTAGGTGTGTTGTGCTGTGACCAGCCCTCTCTGGCTTATAGTACATGTTAGTAGGTGTGTTGTGCTGTGACCAGCCCTCTCTGGCTTATAGTACATGTTAGTAGGTGTGTT
>JAODOY010051385.1:3924-18620 GCA_025399855.1 Forbesichthys papilliferus | reverse complement strand
TAGTAATAGCAAAGTTAGCATAAACTTGAAGCCAAAGTGACTTACAATTAGTATATTGTTACACAGTATCTTTTTTTCCTGTCCAGCACATTTTTTAATTATAAGATGGGTGTTGGTCTTTCGTCTGTTGTCTCTGCATATTGCGGCAGAGAGATTGAATGATGCTGTTAATGCAGTATGACTATATAAAAGGTGACATGATTCTCCTCCCAGCTGGACGTGCCTGAAACACCAAGGGAGGCGCCCAGGGAGCATCCTTATCAGATGCCCGTACCACCTCAACTGGCTTGACGGTCTAATATCATTAAATGCAAAAAAATCTAAATTGCCTAACAACTTCATAAATTAAAATGTACATGTTAAGCCTATGAGCTATTCAGCTCCCATTCCAGCGCGAGGCGAACAGAGATCTGTTTACATATAAACTTCAAACATTAATGCACAAATGTTTTTTTCCCCCCAAATGTGCACAGGTTACACACGAACAAATGAACAAGTTAAAAATGATATTAACATTTATAGCTGTACATTACATGATTGCAAAAAACTTAATATTGAATTTCTAAAATGCTTGGTGCACAAATATTTATTTTGCATGCACAAATGATGCACAAATTAATAGAAATAATTTTCCAATTTGGAGGTCCTCATTGAATTTTCTAAGAACATGAAATAGGCTGTATGACAGTTTGTAAATTTAACATATAGTTGGACTATATGTATATTTGAGCTATACATTATATTTCTAAGTTGCTTCATGTCATTTTTTCTGTATACTTGTTAGTAAAGGTAGAGTATACTTGAGTATAGTTTTGATAAGTATACGTCTGATAAGTATATAACATGTATACTGAAAGTATACTCTCGTATATTTAGTTTAAAATAAGTATACTTGTAGTAGACTTGAATAAACTTATTTTTTGTAAGGGATGGCTCACAAAATAGAAGGGAAATTAAAGTTATTTAGCAGATTAGCATCTACTACTACTATTTGGGGATTAAGAGCCATGTAAAATCCTTCTTCCCTAAACCCTATGAGTTTTAAGAACACTACAGACAGGAATTTGCGAGACATCAGACATTTAAGCCACTACCATCAGATAATCCTTGTTCAAAAGTAATTAAAAAAATGATATATATCATGAAGAGCTACTTCAATAAAGTGTCAAACTTGTGTTAATGTAACAACTTGAATTCTGTTGGCAGGTGAAAGGTCAATTAACTCATTACATGGATGCAGTGGTGTGTACAGACTGAGCGTATTCAATGCAGACAGTGATGTAATCCAGGTGATAAGAGAAAATAGATACACCAACATGCGTGTCTGAAATATATGACGTATTTAAATTTATGTCATTAAACAACAAATGTTGTGAAGTATGTCGGTGTATTGTCATTAGTTAGAGTAATGAGATGCAGATTAATAAGCAGTGTTTATATATTTCTATAATCGTCTTTCATGTTAAGTAACCTTGAAGCAAATTCACTACTACATTTTGTAAAGCTGACACTCTTGCAAGTTATGTTAAAATTGTTTATTTTACCTTGTTAAAACCAGTAACCATATCATAACATAGGCTAGAGCCCAACATTTAACACAAAAACATGAATAGTATAAAGTTCAAGTCATACTACTGTGAAGCAGTAAATTTAAGATTTTAGCAGGAACATTCATGCTGGAAAACATGGCCCAGGTACAGGTGAGTTGGAATGTTGAGCTGGGGGCAATGTGCTGACTGAACAGTAGAGCAACATGTGGATAAGATGCACCAGCTGAGGTGCAAGAAAACCTGTAAGAAAAGTAAAACAATAAAGTTTTGTTTTTTATGTTCAGTTTTCTCTATATGAATGCCATTGGGGTAACATTGTGGTTATAAAATTGTCCTATTTTAGGCATGTCTTTAAATATGCCTAAATAAACAACACCAATTCTGAAAAGGTTGGCACAGTGAAATATGGGCTGTTTTATGTATGGGCTTTAATACATTTATCATATTAGGCCTACATGAATGAATAATAAGAACTCAGACAAATGAACATGGACAATAACATTTGTACTCATATGTATAAGAAAACATTTAAAACATTTGAAATATGCATCATACTGTATGGAACTGAAGCATAACGCCCTCTCACACGCACACACACACACACAATGAAGGATTATGTGTTTTGGTCTTTTTCCGATACCGGTAGCCTAGCTAGCCTACTGTCTGTACCATGGCATGACAGTAGGCTATCATGTAATAGCTCTGCCTTCCAAAACTATGAAGAAAATAAGTTTATAGCTTACTCACCCCCATAATTGTGGACGTAACTACAATTGAAACGTTTCTCTCATTTAGCGTTGTAAATCGGCAACTCATTGAAATGAATTGCAGGTGTTTTGTAATGTACGTTTGTGGCCACGTTATGGTGCTGGTGAGCCTACATCGGCTATTAGCGCAGAAGAAGAAACTTTACGTTTGCAAATTGGTTTTGTGTTTTTCGATTTGCTGCGCGTTCCTGACTTAGTTGTGTTTTTATATTTGTAATGTGCTTGCACCTGTCGGCCACAGTACAACTCAGTGTTAAAATGTACAGCGTCATAGATTATCCAAACGAAACAGATGTCAAACGAATCTGGATTCACAACCTCTCTGCTTTCGATTTAATCTTACAGTACAACTGCATTTCATTTCGTAAAAAATGTAGGCAGAATTCTGTCGAGTTCCTGGCCGTTTGTTCACCTTTGTTTAAATTAGGCTAAATAGCATTTTGCTAGACTAAACTAGCTATGGTATGGAAGTACACTAAGCTATTTAGCACAGCCAATGCAGCATTCATTCATGGTCGTAAAGAATCAATATAAAGTGACAGTTTCAAGTTTCATAACGCTCTCCTCTCGCTGCCTGTGAATAACTGAGCTGTATTGGCACTCTATTGTACCGTAGGCTGCTGTAACTGTTCATCTTCCGAACATGAAGTGATCGGATTATTATTTTTTAAAATGAGGATAAAGGGAAAGCTAAAATGTGATCTCCACCCACTGAGACATAACAGCCAATCGACAGGAAGGGAGAGACCTGCAACCTGTACACACGCTGATAATGTTGAAAATCGATTTGGATGTTATGAGGTACGAGTAAATTGGTATTTTTATACTAGTAGACTATTCTAAATTGTAATTTTTGTTTAACCGACAGGAAAATTAGACATCCCTAACCCACACACAATGAATGCTGGACAGCGGTGCTAGCCAAAATCACTGTAACCCTGCATTCAACTCGCAAAACGCTCAATCGCTGATGAGCTGTCACCAAGTACACTCTAGTGTCCAAACCGCCAGAGGCAGGGAGTGGGCATGTCTTACGCTAGCAACTAGAACTGGTGTGAGTTCTACAGTAAAATAAGTCAAATCAAAAGCAAAAGCTCCGCACGCTGTCACGAGAAACGCTGGCATCCATTTGAAATATATTGGAACGTGCCTCTTTGTGAGCTGAACACGTCGGCAGTGTGAATGCAGGGTAACAAGCTTTACCAGAACTGATTGCATATTCATCAGTTACTGCCATGCTTTTTTCCCTCTATTTATTCTCTTAAACTGAGGAGAAAGTGACAATTGGATATACCAGAGCACAGCAAGACCAGACAATTACCACTCATAAAGCACACAGTCCAACCTATGCAACATAACAAATGTCTATATTGTATATATTCAAACTACTGTATATGAAGGCTCATATGAATATCATGTCTTTTGTAGTTTTCATGAACAAGCTTTCACACACGCATGTCATTTCTCCACTAGAGCGAGTAACATGGAGAGAGAGATAGTGTGTGTTTTTATTGCTTCTTACACAACAACAGTGTATCTCTCTCTACTGTTTGCAACCATGGATGTATTATAAGAACTGCATACGGTGTCTTAAAATGGCCTCCCTTAATTTAAACTGAAATTGCTCAAAAATGCATCCGCCAATAGGGGTGGAGCATAATCAGAGTTTTTGGGGGCAGGCAGTCATGCGCATTTGGCTTCAACTATCACGTATGCGTGAGCACTAGCATTCAACACGAATGAGCCCATGTGCAGAGTGCAAACTAGCTGCTGTGGTCTAGCCGTAGCACTATCGTCCTCATAGGGACAGTCAGTGCAAGATTATTTGTTGTTTATAAAACACTAGACCGTTTTTAGAATGTTATAAAGGAATGATAAATCAAACTGTTTTTATTTATTTATTTAGGTACACAGTATATGTTGCGATGCCTGCATGCTGATAATAGCTCTGCTTGTATATACATTAGGCCTGTAGCTTAGCAGTTGTTTTCATATAAGCTTACCTAAGTTACCTAAGATGTTTTGTTAAATGAGACATGCAATGTATCTACAATATATTTTAATACCCGATTTAGTTTAATACATGGGCCAAAATATTTACACAAAATATGTTAATAATCATGGCAAAATATATTACATTTTTGTGCGCGGGTGTCCCTGCGCTGTTGCGCCTCCATAGTAACCAAACAAACTCCAATGCTCGTACTTTGCTTTGCGATGACGTCATGCAAGAAAAAATTGCTTTCCTGGGCTCTAGGAAAGCATTTTACAAAAGAATCGACCTTTGTAATATAAAGAATCATTTTAGATATTGTGCGGTGTTAAATCAATGTTAATATTCATTTAAGAGGTCCTTGCTTTTGAGCGTCAATGGGAATTTTGCTTTCTGCCCCCAGACCGGCGTTGGCCACCATACCCAGAAGAGCTGCAATCCTCTAGCTTGATCATGGGGGCTTGTTTGCAACAGTGATTTCCCAGTTGCCCATGGTAGGTTAAAATGACTGTAAGACATGTTAAGGTGAGATTATTGATTCTCCCATTAGCATAGCTAACATTATTTTAACTAGCTGCTGTGTATTGATTTCTAGGTCAGAGATTGAGGTCAATAATTGGTGGGACCTCGATTCGGGTCCCCAGCTGCAGCCCTATCCGGACCTATAACCGATCATTTTAGAATTGTAATTGTAAGTATTTAGCCTTCACAGCACAGCACTCATTTAGCGGGCCAGATAATTTAACTCATTTGAATCAGTGTCCCTGTAGACAGGTAAATGGATAAAAAAATGTATCTCAGACTATGGTGTCGCCTCAATTGAGCCTACATTATGTCTGGTTAGCTCACCAAGATAAGCATCGCACTTGTAACACAGAGATCGTTTGTTCAAATACCTTTATAACATTTTATAAATTTGTTGCTCACTAGACTGATTTATGTTGATAAATATGTTTCATATAGGCTACTTCCGGATTGCCATTTAGTAACAATAAACATACAATATTAAAATGTACAGAGTAGGCCTACATAGGCTATGGCTACTTATGACAGAGAATCATAACATTAATTAGACATTATGATGTTCTGGCGAGGGTAGAACTTTGGGGGGAGGACTCCCTGAAATGAGTTGTAGAACTCCCTGAAATGGGTTCTAGCAGGTTGGGGTGTCCAGAAGGTTAACGTTCAAACACACACACAGATTTATATTCCCTGACATGATAAATAATTCATGGAGGACAACACATCCTATCGGATGCCCTTGCCCTCAGCCACACATCAAGCAGAAGATGCAGAAGAAGCCTAGGACACAAACACACACACACACACACACTGCTATTGTGAGAACCTGCCTGTTTTCCTGATGGAAATGATGAATGCTGAATAACTATGATGAAAACATGAACATGAGGGCTAATATGTAATTATGTCACAATATTACAAACACACATGCACACATACTCTGTGTATGTGTAACAACTACATATTGTTTCCACTATCTTAACATGCTTGGTTTCTTGAAGCCTTGGCTCCAGCGAGTCTGAAAAGGTTAATTTATGAAATGTCACCTGAGACAAATCACCGGTTTACACCAACAATTCAAGCCAGTAATGTAAATAACGGAATAGCTCCGCTATAGGAGCAAGAACAAGATTCGTTTTAGTGACAGTTGAGGTTGCAGCCAAAAGCTACAAATCTTTATATTGATAAGATCTATCCATCCATCTTCATCTGCTTATCCAGAGTCGGGTCGCGGATATTGATAAGATGTTAAAGGTAATTCCAGTCACATTACAATCAGATTACTGATATTATCTACATTTTAAATATTGTTAAATCTGTCTATAAATTCACTTAAAGATTATTTAAGGAGCATTACATTGCAAGGATTCATTAGGTTATGTCATGCCATATTAACCCAAAAAATGCATACAAACTACCTTTTTATGACCATTAATAATATAAAAAATGTAGAACAGCAAAGTGCCGTAATTACTGGCTTGGTGTTAATTCACAGGCTCTATTGGTTTAAAAAAAAGGTTGTTTCCAATATGAGAAACATTGTTTAGTCCTTATTATTTACCTTGTTATTTCTAATTGTTTCATTTAAAAATAGGTGAATTATTTATTTGGTAAGGCAAAATCAGAAATGGGAAAGGGAGAGTAGGTAAAAATGAGAAATCAAGAGGAGGGAGCAGCAGTAAACTCTTGACATTGGTGCTGTATCGAATACTGGTATGGCTGTTTTTTGGTAGCTAATTTAGGCTGTGCATCCCAACTTTTACCAGACGAAGGGATAATCAAAAATATATCAACAAAACAATGCCATTTCATTACCAATTTTACGAAGCTTGGTAGGCCTATATATTTTCAGCAGCTGACAGCTTGGATGGTTTGCAGTGGCTGCACAGTTAGCTAACAAACATTAGCTAGCTTGTATTCAGAGTCATTTAGGTTTCATTTACTTTCCTAAAATCATTGATATACCGCATGACACAGGAAGTCGGATGCCTTGTTATTTGGATTATCTGAAGATGCTTGCTATTTGGATTATTAGATCAGGAGTTTTCCCGGAGCAGGTAGGAACCATTAGGACTCCTGAAACGTCCTGTTAACACTAGTGACTCAAAAACTGTTCAACTGACAATAGTGTTTGTGATTTGGTGAGCTAAATTTGTTTAGCCACCAAGAATCTCTGTATACCGAAAATCGCCAATGGGTCAAATTTACCCGTGTGCCTAGATGCTGTGTTTCTAGTTCCAAAATATGTGTGTCACTGTCTTCTAAAATTAGTTTGTTTAATTGTCTGTTTTGGTGCCCTAGTTTTATAATTATGGTCTAACTGGTCATCTTCAAGAACACGCAAATATAGGCTGTTCATGGAAGCATCCAAGATAAGATCCAACTTGTTAGGCATGTCGGCTAACTTAAGCTAATGCTAGCGGCACTTCGCTGTAGTCGGGAACATATGTTCATCCACGCTAATAGTGTCTGTAGCATAAAATGCAGTTTTGTATGAATCTCCCTCACACTTCAGTCATGATTGCAAATGTGTCTGTGGTGTACCCGCATCGCGCATCGTCTCCTCCTTATCAGCAGAAAGGAAATGCAGGGGCTCCCGAAATCGGTTACTTGACAGCAATGAGATGAGAAATGTATTGAACCATTGCTCGAACCAGAAACTTTCCATCTCTCACTGTTCTTTCCCCAGAATACAACCCTCAAATAGCAGCGCTTTCAACTAGTGACAAGTGTCACACTAGAGGATGCGCCGTACGTTACACGCTGTGCGCGCTTCAGCCAGTGGACTTGCTGACTGCAACATCAGACAGACAAAGCTGTTTCTTCAAATGTTATGCATTGTGTGTGATGTGTTGCCAGATGACCCTGTAAGAATATACTGTTATGAATGATGTAAATATCGATCACACACATGTGTACCGTCACCTAGCAACATATAATGTATAAAAGACGGCTGCGCAAAAAAAAGAAACCTGACAAAAATAAATGCATTTTGATAACAGGTAAATAAACCCAGTGTGGCGGTTATAGGTATAAATGCCCGTGTTTTTATCTTTATCATCTTGACTATATTGAACAATACGGAGTGCAACACAACACCATTTTAGCAAAAGTGAAAGACTGGGGAACTTCAATATGTTCTTAAAACAGAGTTATGTACAATTGGATAAACCTCCACGGGTAAAATTTACCCCGTGGCGGTTCTAGTGTTAATATGGCTAAAATATGATGTGTGTTTGTATTCTGTGGTCCTGTATTCTTATTAGGCCTATGAATATTTTCCCTCTGCGCTATTGTAGCCTATACTGCTGATGCCTTCTGCCTGTTGTAGGAATAGGCGACTGTTGTTTATGCAGATATGATGGTTTAACGTAGCTGTATGTCCGGTTTTACTTTACTTTTGTACTGCAAATATTACACCCTTATATTTAGAAAATGGAGGCACAATCAAATGGAATCAAAAGTGGATTCAATGTTATGCAGATAATGACGCTAACCCTTTGGATGGCAGTATACTTCTCAGTTGTTTTGCTTGATGCCTGAGCAGTTTTCTTTTGTTTTGTTACTTTACAGCTGTCAACTGAAATGCAACCCATGACTAAGAACCTTCTGTCTAGTGGTGGTTCAGCCAAGCAGATACATTATCTCTCTCTCTCTCTCTCTCTCTCTCTGTCCCTCTCTCTCTCTCTGTCTCCCTCGCTCTGTCCCTTTTTCAGCACTTCACAGTGAGACTGTGATATCACAGTGTTCACCAGACGACCAACTGTCGTGCTCCTGGGTGCTGCCAACAGACCGTGTGAGACAGAACCATGACTCACCCTGAGCCACTTTCACGTGTGCACATGAGCGTGTGTGCACGTGTGCATGCGTGCGTGCACATGCCTAGGGAGTTTTGCATACTGAATATCCGCCCGCTGTATGTAAGCTTTGGCAGTGGTTTGGTCAGGACCCCACAATGGACCACAAGATGATCTAGGTGGTCGTGAGTTTAAAATTAAAAATAATATTAATGTTGACTGTTGGGCCTCCCATTCAGAGAGCACACAGAAGCAGTCTTGATGCTCAAAGTCTACAAAGTGGAGTATGTTTGAACTTTTCAGTATTATCAGTATTATCCTCTATCATGTCAATTTGATTAGTTCTGTAATGTTTCTTCAATTATTATGGGTTTAGTGTGGGTCACCTTCATCCTGTTACATGCTTTGAAACCCCTTTCTGTATCTAACGGGTATGTGGTTAAACTGGACTACACCGGACTGGACTTGCGATATTTGTTGGTGGGCGGCCAGACAACATTGGCAGAGCAGTGGGATAGATAAGGAGTGGAGGAGGAGAAAGTAGGAGGGCTATAGGAGACAAGGGGAGGTTGAAAGGCATATGCTAGGTCCTGGTGACCTGGAGCTTTTTGTTTTTCCTCTGTTTACTTCACGTCACAGATTTTCCACCGTTGTCATGCGGTAAGCTGTGTGTCCTTGACATTCCTGCCCCCCACGCGCACACACACACACACACACCCACACACACACACACAAACACACACACACAGGATCAGTGTGAGACAACATGCCTACAATCACTCACAAGCAAAACACTCCATGTGCAAGCAATGACTTGCACACAAACACAAACAGACGGCCAGTATACACAAATAAACACCTCTTCCCTCTAACACACGCAAGATTCAACATCAGCAAAGTTAAATGAGGGAAATGTCGGGGTGTTTTTTCATCTTCGGTGGTAAGCGTAGTCTAAATATTGGAGTAGATCATAGTGTCTAGAGATTCCAGCCAATCTGCATATCCATCACAATTAATTAGGATTCCTCTCCGCTTGTGTTTTTCTGTTTCTGCCTTATTTCTCAAGGGGGGCAGCAGACAATACGGACAGTGCACAGAATCAGTTATTAGGGGCAATAACACACACGCACGCATGCACACACACACACACACACAGGCATACAGTCCTGTCTCAGAATCACACTGTCTGGATCAGATATGATTGTGAGCACCCAGAAAGCGCCCCTCTCTCTCTCTCATTGTCACTACTGTGTCTCGCCCATGCCTCGTTGACTGGCTGAATAGCGGCAATTGTCTGGCGAGGTAGCTACTGAAGTGCCACTTCAGCTCTTAATTGGCCTAGAGAGAGAAAGAGTGAGAGAGAGAGATGGAGAGAGTGAGAGAGAGAGAGACATCCGCTTGTGCCACACATATAACGGTCCTCCCTGTAGGTGGTGCTTTAAAAGGACAGTGTTTGGGCCTGGCACTGTGGAGGCTCAGAAGGAGCGAGGAGTGCGAGACAGACAACATCAGTTGTCCATTAGGGAAGCGGAGCAGAGGCGTGGCGGGCGATGTGTGAATATTGCAGTTCCATGTTTACTGAGATTACAGGCACGTTGACTGTTTGGTCCCCTGCTGGGAAAGACACACACACACACACACTCAAGGCTCTAATTTGATTGGCCGCATAACGACAGTCAAAGGTCAGGCAGTGAACCCGCACTCAAAAAAATGTATTAATTAAACTTTTAACGTTTAAACGCTAACCTTACTGTCGCTCTCACCTTTATACTCTTTCAATAATTTATAGTTTCACTGTGTGACAAGATAAATATTTGATGCTTTTAGGTATCTTCCAGTTCGTGTGCATTGGCAGAGACACAATGTAACAGGGTAGCGTGTATAATGTATAGTGTGATTGCATGTTGGACTCTCATTTAATTACATATTGAGTTGCAGTTACGTCTTTTGTGTGAACTGAGTTTTTGAGGAGCAGCTCTGCATGCTTATGGGGACCATGTGATCCGGTCCAACACTAATGTATACAACATATACACCTACTATCCCCTCTCCCTATTCAACAGTCTCTCTAATGAGTGTCTTGGTCAAATAGTCTATCCATATGTTGATCTGTTTATGATCCCCATAATTGTTGAAATGTGGTCTCAAACCAGTATCTCTATTGGTTTAAGGTGGCGAGGATCAATTTAGCTATGCTGTATGTTAATGTATTTATCATCTAGAATAAGCTATGGGCTATGCCACGCTATGCTATGCTAAACCCTGATTCATCCTCACAGCTTACAAGCAGCAAGCGACCTTATAATTTACTCTACATCACAGGCACGTGCGGTGAGGGATGAGTGACACTGTAAGATCTACACAGCGTGGCCAACCACACATCGCCCACCAACGTACACTCTCTTAAACAGGATTTGTTGTGGAGGTCTGCTTACATGACAGCGATGCCTGGAAACACGCGGCTGCCATGTGCTTCCAGTAAAGCGCCGGTGGTGTCGAACACTCGCCACTTCACACTGTCCAGCCTGCTCAAACACACATGGATGTATACGCACACACACACATGCGCAAACACTGATTCAAACCACAACACAATCATTCTGCCAGGAAGGGGTCATATTAAAGGCTGACTTTGCAGCTCTTGGGCAGTGGGCACACACACAATAATTTCCATCCTCTCTCTCTCTCTGCTACATTCAGACCTCTCTCCCTCCCATTCTTTAATTTGCATAATATACTCTTTTTGAATCTGTGTCTCTCATTCTCAATCTCTCACACACACACACACACAAACACACACGTGCACACACATGCAGGCAGACAGACAGACCGATGGCACCACTGTCTGAGACACAGTTCAGAGTGGGAATGTGGGAAATGAAGGGAAGAGGAGAATGTTCTGGTAATGTCAACACACACACACACACACACAATAATACCATAATTATCTTGGGCTCTGGCCCTGGCACTAACCTGGGGAAAACCCAGATGTGCCAACTCGCTGCACCCAGTGACCTAGCAAGGAGAGAGAGTGACACACACACACACGCCACATAGAGGCAGATGAATGCACACACGTACAGCGCACACTCACTGAGGAAAAAGTTCAATCCAGTTTTGAAGATCAAACAGCTCTCTCCGCTCTTCTTTCTAATTCATCCTTTACCGATGTTTATACTGCTCCTCTCCTGCTGTTATCTCTCATGCTCCTCATACCTTTATCACTCTCTTCTTTTCTTACGGCGTCATCATCAACTTTTATTATCAGACTCAGGGTCCATTACAAAACAAGCAAGCATGGGAACCCCAACAAGCTTTACATGTACAATGAGACCATCCTTTCTTTAGTCCATTCCTCCAATCCCTCTCTGTCCTCCCTCTCCCTGTGGTGTGTGGCTGTGCTCGTAAAGCTCGGGGCCTGGCTGGCACGTGACCCAACCAGGCAGGGCGAGGTGAGCTCAGTACACAGCAACCCAACAACCAGGTCACGGTGCTTACTACACATCCGTGCTGCCTCCCGCCTTCCCCTTCCCTCCCCAATGGGATCACACAATGTTGATGCTTTATTTTGTTTGTCCACATGAAATATATTGACACTTTTGAGGGCCGTGTGTCAAGGGAGTTTGACCACACAGCAGCACCACAGCACTGTGGGGGTGGATGGGGTACGACAGGCAGTGATGGGACCACCAAGCTGTGTTTTTACAATGTTTACACAACATGACTAACATTACACTCCAGTGAAAAAGTACTGGCTTGGCTTTAGTAGAACTGTACCTAACCTAACTAACCACATAATATCCACATTTGAGCAGGTTTCACTAACTAAGTTCCTCTAAACATACAGTATCATACTTACATACAAATCTTTTAGATACAGTGTAACTAAGTAAGTAACTGACCCTGGTTCCACATTGTCACTGAACAGGAAGTGCACCAGTGTTTCCTGTTGATCCTCCCAATGGTCTGTCAGGTGGGTGTGACGCCTTCCATGGGGTCATGGCGAGGCAGACTGTTACATGCAGCATACAACAGGCTTTTCTGTGGTCTGCCATGGTTCACACCTAGAGACAACGGTGCATGGTTGCATAATCCTAACGTCAGGGCGGCAGATGTGACATTAAAGCCTGGCCTGATGGCAGGGAATGCAAGAGTCTGGTAACACGCGTGCATCTACACACACACACACACACAACACGGGACATACTGAAGCACACAATACTAGCAATTGCAAACACTCATTCAGGCGGGTGAGAGGCGAAAATATAAATACACACACAGAGACCAATAAATGCATGGGCACAAATACACACCGCCAACATGTACGGAAAGGAAAGACATGAGTGTGTGCCCAGTGTGAGACGGGAGAACTAGCAACAGCAAACGGCCTCACCAATGAACATGCAAGCATAGGAACACAAATACACATGCATACACTATGTTTTAAAATGCAAACAATGTGCCCACTGACCACAAAGCAAATCTCATTCACACATACAGCTGCATCTCAATACATTTGAATATAGTGGAAAGGTTAAGTCAATAATTCAATTGACAAAGTGAAACTTGTGTATATATATAGTGGATTAATTACACACAAAGTAAAATAGTTCAAGCCTGTATTTGTCCTAATTTTGATGATTACAGCGCACAGATCATAAAAACCCAAATTCTGTATTTCAGAAAATGTGAATATGACATAAGACCAGTAAAAAAAAAAAATGTTTATACCAACATGTATGTTGGAACAGACCAGTTATTTTTCTCATTAGCCCAGGTAAGATGCTTCTGACATTTCCTCTGGTTCAGGAGTGACTTGGCACAAGGAATGCCCATTTCCTTAATACATCTGTGCATGGTTGCTCTTGATGCATTGACACCTGCCTCAGTCCACTCACCCATTTTGAATGGCCTTCGCCTGACAGTCCTCTCAAGGCTCCAGTTATCCTTGTTGATTTTGCACCTTTCCCTAGCACACTTTTTCCTTCAACTTGAATTTCTATGAATATGCTTGGATACAGCACTCTGAACATACAGCTTCTTTGGTATTGTTCTTTTGAGGATTTCCCTCCTTGTGGAGGGTGTCCATCACTGTCTTCTGCACAACTGTCAAGTGAGGAGTCTTCCTCATGATTGTGAAGCCTACTGGACTGAGACTATTTAAATGCTCAGGAAACCTTTGCAGGTGTTTTGAGTTAATTAACTGACTGTGACACCTTGAGTCTACAATTTTGCACTATTTCACAATATTCACATTTTCTGAGATACTGAATTTAGGGTTTTTATGAGCAGTTAGCCATAATTAAGATTATACCAAATACAGGCTTGAACTATTTCACCTTGTGTGATTATTTCAAGATATATGTGAGTTTCACTTTGTCAACTGAACATTTTAAATGACTTTTCCACAATATTCGTATTTATTAAGATGCACCTGTACCCATACACACAGAGACACACACTGAAATGGACAAGATGTTCATTTATTTTCAAATGTATTTTGCGTACACTAATTCTAACTCCTACAGGCAACTATAATTTATTTCCACTAATTATTTAGTCAAATATTTCTGTAGACATTTCAATATACCCAACTTGCAACACACACACATTAGCACACACACACATACATTAATACACACACTTGAGGCAAATTGAACGAGACTGGAGTGTGTTTCTCACAGCAGTAAAGTGTCACCACAGTGAGAGGTCACGGAGCAACAGGAACACAGCTTATATAACTCACAATAACAGCCTGACTGGCTGACAGCAGAGAGAGAACCCAAGAGAGAGCAACAGATAGAGTTGAGTTGTGGAGGTGGACATACAGTACAGAAATAAAAGTGAGGCGCATTATCATTGGAGGACTGAGGGAGAGAAAGAAAAAGTGTGTTAGAAACAGAGCAAGGATTAGAGGTATCAGCTATTGCAAGCTAAATATAAGCTAATACACTTTTAGAAACAAAGCAAGGATTAAAGGTAGGCTAGAGTCAGCTATTGCAAGCTAAATATAAGCTAATACACTTTTAGAAACAAAGCAAGGATTAAAGGTAGGCTAGAGTCAGCT